>PVKZ01005324.1:0-56111 GCA_004027375.1 Macroglossus sobrinus
TATATATATATATATATATATATATATATATATATATATATGTCACATTCTTTTGTCTGTTTTGAATTGAGTTGTTTATTTTGTTATTGTTATTCAGTTGTAATTCTTTACATATTTTAAATATTAATCTGTTATCAGGTATATGATTCGCAGATTTCTCCTATTCTAGGGATTGTCTTTCACTGTCTTGATAGTGTCCTTTGGTGCACAAACATTTTTAATTTTGATGAAGCCCAATTTATCTATTTTTCTCTTGTCATCTGTACTTTTGGTTTCATATCCAAGATAGTAATGCCAAACCCAATGTCATAAAGATTTTCCTCTATGCTTTCTTCTAAGAATTTTAGAGTTTTAACTCTTTAGGTCTTTGACCTATTTCAAATTAATTTTTGTAGATGTTATGAGGTAAGGATCCAATTTCAGTCTTTTGCATGTGAATATACAGTTTTTCCAGCACCACTTCATTTGCTGAAAAGATAATATCCTTTCCCTATTTAACGGTCTTGGCACACTTGTCCAGAATCCATTGACCATATATGTAAGAGTCTATTATTAAAAGTTAAATAAAAGTTTATTTTTTTTGATATCTTAGAAGCTATAACAGAGTATAAGGAGGCAAACAAACAAATATTACCAATATTTTTTCATTTGGATTAACATTGTGGCATATCTCTTCTTTTTTTTTCTAATTAACAAAATACAGATAATTATACTTATTTATCAGATAGGATAAGTGGAATACAAAACACAAAAGATTAAACAGTGTCTACTGTATATTTATTTTATTTTGTAATCAAATTTAAATTATATATATATGTATATATATATATTTACTCAGTATTACACTTGGACATTTTTTGCATATTTACCTATTCTTGGAAACATGTCATTGTTTAAGGTACACCTGAAATATCACCATTTCTGAGAACCTTTCCCAGCCCTCACCCCCGCCCCGCCCCGCTTCAGTCCAGGTAGAACCTGGGTACACCCTTCACTCTTGGTACCCTTGGGTACTTGCTGCCACATATAGAGCACATGGTAGGTGCTTTTAAATGTTTGTTGAACTAAAGGAAGTGCCTCACACAGAGCTTGTGTTCAGTAAATGGTCAACTTAAACCTATGACATCCCTTCATCCCCTCTTTTGATCCTTTTATATCATATCACTGGACAGCAGCATGGTCTCAGGATAGGCCTGGCACTCAGGTGCTAGCTAACGAGCAAGTATTATGGAGGCCAGTGTGGCACTCGGGGCCCAGGCTCGATCCCCAAGCCCTCAATGACTCCAGAACCTGAAAGAGGCTCAGCATCAAGATGCTTATTCAGTTCTCTCTGCTCTGCTGCTCAAAAGATCGCGCACACAGTTCACAGGAAGGAGGGAATGAAATTATAGTCTTTAGACAGATGTCACGTCACTGCTTTCTTGCTTTGGAGAGACTTGTGGTCTGAAGAGTAATGCTCTACCTATGGAATAGGTAGCCTGATATCCTCGTGGCTTTCCTCAGCAACTCAGGAAAAAGGTATAGCAAATATACCCCAGCTAGTTCCGGTCCTGTCAGCATCCCTTTGTCTCTCTCCATACCTTACGCTAAACTCGGGAGCTGAAACTGTATTCAGAATACCTAGGCTCTGGCTGCGCTTCTTACTTGCAAAGATTATGAAAGTCATAAATTTCAGTTCTGTAAACTACGCATGCAGAATGCTCTCTACAAAGTCCCCAACTTTTCAGCTTGAGCAAGAAGCCTTCAGCTTTATGCTTGAATGACAAATAGAATGGCACCCACTCCTCTGACAGGCGGTCTGTGGAGGTTTCTCCAGCCTCCTCACCAGAATCAGGTTTCAGGCGGTGGATGAAGAACACTCTGGTGCTGCCATCTTACCCTCACCTGCTGGCATGGACAAGGCCCTTTGAGGAAAAGCTATTTGGCTGAATTCATAAATATCAGTTAAAGAATGATTTAAGGCTTAGAAAATATATGATTTCATTGTATTTATATAAGGAATTAATGCTAAAATAAAATAAGGGAAGCTAAAACAAATGAGGCTTTAACTCTATGCCAGGAACTAAGCTGAATGCTCTATATACTTTTAAAAAATTGGATCCTCATGACATCATGGTCATTTTACAGTTGAGGAAATGGAGGTTCAGTAGCTCATTGGAGGTTGCACAGCTAGTAAGTAATTATTTAAAAACCGATGGTCCAGAATCACCAGAGCCCATGCCCTTCCCTCTTTAATTAAAAGAAAAAGAAAAAAATATATATTTTACTGACAACTTAGAGATGTGTGCTACTTAAATAGTTAGAATTAGTATCTATGTGTGTCTATTGCTGGAAGAATGTCTATGACAATCTTGGAAAGAAATTTGAATAGTATTGACTGCCCCATGAGGACTAAACTCTCCATCCTTGGTGGGGAGCGGGGGGCAGGGAGAGCTATTCAAACAGAGCCGAAGGGTCATTGTTACTCACCCATGTTGCAGGACTGATTCCTGCCATGGGTGAGTACTCGGGATAAATGCCCTTAACACCCTCTCTCATTTATAGGATCATAGTGAAAAGGATTTTAGTGAATCTCTTCTATATTTTCCACCCAGTTTGCTTTCTCTGGACCATTCCTCCCCACATCCAGAAGGGTACAGGTATGACCTCCTTGAACTCACATTGGTTCAGCTTGACTCTGTCCCTTGCCATAGATACTTGGTCTGGAGAGATTACCAGATCCAAGATGAACCAATCAGCTTTCCTTTCTCAGGAATTTGAAATTGAGATTTTTTTTTAAAAAAAAAGCAAGTCCTGGTGGGTCTTTTAAACAGAGGAAATTTAAACCAAAGAACCCTGAGCTCGAGGGAGGTGGTGCACAGAATGGGAGAAGCAAAGATGGCAGTTGGCAGGGAAATAGTGCTGTGTTCCTGATGGCCTCAGTTGCTTGCAATGAAGCAGAAGAGGCTCAACTAAGAAAGGGACAACCTGGGATCATCTTCTCAGTGAACACTGGTGAGAGGACAGGTGTCCCCTGCTTTACTAGGTCACAGCAGCGTTGCAGCTCACAGGCCAGAGGGTCTTCACACTGCGATGCCCCACCTCCATGTCCCTGCCTCTGCTGCCTTCAAGTCCATGGACACTCAGGGGGGCCATGTTTGGGAGCTGCATGAGTACAAGGGAGATTTGTCGGACTTTATTTGATTTAGCTGTAGCTTAGATGGTTTAGTAAAAAGAAGGTACAAGTGAAGGAAAGATTACAACAAAGGAAGCTTAGGAACCTGTGTTTCAGACCAAAACCAACAATTACATCTTAGAGTTTGGTCCAAGCCTTGCTCTCTTTAGGTGTGGGAGACGTGGTTGTCACTTCTGTAATTCATAGAGATCCTTGGTTCAAACATGATAAGTCACCTTTGAGAATGGCTTCAGGGTGAAACTGGTGAAGCCTGTCTTCTGCTTTCCAGTTCAAACCTTGGGGCTCTTAAGCAAACTCTTGCAAGGGCCTTAGTAATCAGGAGAAACGTTACCCCAGAGAGACAAATAATCTTCCCATTCTTAAGGAAGTCTGGACTGTTTTTCTAGCACACATGGACAACTCATAATTATTCTTAAGTAACCCTGAGAATTTTAACATGAATTGAGTTATGTGTTTCTTGTTAAATGGATCAGGTTTCAACAAAGCCCGGGAAACATCTTGAAAAATCACATGAATGCAATTTCCAAAGAAAACAATCCAAGAATTACTGCCAAAGAGTTTTATTTCCACTAGGAAGGAAGAGAAGAGTTTCATTTTGCCCCCCACACAGACTGTATGTTCAATTTGCGGTTTGCAATGGAAAATTCTGCTGATTTGGCAGAATTCGGGGGAGGAGAGAAAAGAAGGAGACTATTGTTGTTTGAGTGATAAAACCGTCCTTCTTTCTCTAGCATTAATGTGTTATTAACATTTTCAATTTGATTCTACAAATACTGAGGTTTAATGGTGTACGGGGTGCCATGGGAGGGTAGACAATTTCTTGTCCTATGGGCCTTATAAGTTAGATCTACTGTAGGACACTGTCAGCTCACACAGTGCCCGTGTATAAATTAGCAAAGATACTCCTTTCTAGAAGATGTATTTGGGTGGGCCACTAGTGAGCACAAGGGACATTCATACAAACGAGGAAAAAGCCACCTCTTCCTCTGGTGGGCACAGTCTTGTGCCAGGGTGCACATTTTGCTTTTATCCTCCTTCCCTTTTACCCTGTGCTTTGTGCTGGACACAACTTGCCTGTCTGACTGTGACATTGCCACCGACAGGCATGGGAAGGGCTCATCTGAGACTCACCCATTGTCTAAACTGATGCATTGCAATCATCAGTCTTCATCTTTAGTGAAAGGAATCACTTAGGAGCTTGTCAGAGTCACCTAAGCATCACTGCAGGTAAATGTTCTCTTTCAGGATGACTGAGGTAAAGTCTAGAGATCGCATTGACGCCACACTCCCTGGGAGTTTCTGAAGCCAAGGATCCAAGAATGATAGTTTGAGAAGTGAGGCTGTAAGGAGTCGATGGTCTGGGTCATCTGGAAAGAGAAGAGATCAAGGCTGGCTGAGCTTATTGGAGAAGACCTACGGAAGATGGAGTATTTTAGTTATGGGATAAACTGTACTTTCTGGAACTTTTGCTTTAGTAGAAAAATGTTTTCATTTCCCAAAATGGATGAGAAAAGCTCAGCTACGCTTATTTGAAATTGTCCAGAAGAGAACAATGACAGCTGAAAAAAAATTGTTTCTAAGATAAATCCTTAAAATAAGCTTTGTTTGGGGACTGAAAACTCTGCATCCTCTAGAACTAACTTCTGCCTTCAGACAAGAAAAAAAATGGTAAAGAATCAGCTTCATAGCTGGGACTAGACAGAGAGTGACAGTGACACCAAGACACCCAGAAGCAGGATACCTCTGCAGCCACCTTTCCCATCACTCCCCAGAATGCCCCTGCAGAGGCACCCTTCACTCTGCAAGACACCTCTGAGACTAGCACTGCATACTGAGTGATAGGAAACAGCTCCGGCTTCTGGCACTGCTAGCTTCCTTCAGAAACCGGGCTATGGTGCATATGGAATCGTGGTCTCCATTAAAACACTTCACGAGAGGTTTTAAGGCCTTCAATCCAGAGCTTCATAGGTTTGTAAAGAACAGCACTCCATAATAATAAGCAAAAGGTAATCCAAAGTGTCTGGCACAGGAAGCTTCTCTTGTTTCACTTCCCACATAGTAACAATTACCATTTTGTTGGAGTTATGATTTAAGAAGAGGAGTCATCTCGCGTTACTGGGTCAACCAGCTATCTTTACATTTTGTCTGTGGTGGAGGCAGTAGTTTTCTATATGGGGACCACATCTGAGAGAACCCAGAAGAAGGAAAGTGGGAAGAGAGAGGTGCAATAGCAACCCCATAGTATAGTTGTATTTTGGGGAATAGCACGTGAAAAGCATTGCAGCTATTAATTAGATGATAGAAACATAGCAGGGTCATCACGTCCACCTCCAGAAGCGTTATCTCCTCTGTCATCTGTCCTCTCATGTACCCTCACCCCTTCCCTTATTCCTGGCCAACATCCTTCTTCTATTTTCTTTCTTGGCCCTTCCGGAAGTGCCCTACGAGACCTCTATTAAATGAAAAACGTGCTGCCCCATCTCTTCAACTGTTCACATACATAATTTCAGCCTCCTCTCTAACATTCCCTAACTATCCCTCTAATATTCTCAAACTGCAACCTAGATCCCCCAAATTCTAGGTTTGCATATCCATGTCCAAATATTTGTTCCAACTTTCCACTCGCATATCCGAGAGATGTCTAAAACCCAGCATGTCACAAATGGGAATCAACACCTTCCCCACATCTGCTCCTCTACCTATGTTGGCTTTAGTCTAAGCTCTCTCAGAAGATAGATAGATGGAGCAATAGATATGTAGGTAGGTAGGTAGATAGATAACTTGATTGCTTGATTGATAGATGGGTATATGTATGTGTGTATGTATATCATAGTTATATTTTGGATACGGATTGTTTGAATTGAATTGAACTCTTAAGAAAAAAACAACTTGGCAGCAAGATTTTAAAGCTACGATATTCTTAGTGTCCCCATCCCTGGTATTCCTTTAAGAATATTAAATTCTTATGCCATAAGTCAAGAGAAGGTAATATCAGTGTATCTCAAAATGTGACCATTGCATATGTGTCCTGCATGATTTTAATAGAAATGCTCAGAAGAGTTTCAGTCTGAAAAGAGATTGGGAATGCTGGGTGAAACACTGCATTGCTCTACTGTAAGAGTTTTTAATGTGCTGATTTACACTGTGACTCTGCAAGACAAGGAGTGTATAACATTTGCAGACTTTTTAAAAAAATCTATGGAATCCTCTTTCTACTATCATCTACCTTCTTTTCTACACACACACACACACACACACACACACACACACACACTTTTCATAATTACTTTTCTATGGAGTACACTTTAAGAAACATTTACACTGGCTTATCTGGTTCTCCTAAATAAATAATATCCACTTTCTCCAAAACCCAGCCTTTCATCTCAGTGACTAACGACTTATTTACTTCACAGTCTAAGATGAGCTTTACTATAATCTTAGAAACCCACAACCCCCATAGCTCATCAGGAGAATTAAATGAGGAAATTACCTTTATATGAAGCAAATAGAGATGAGAAAGAACAGCAATGGGCGGTATGGGTTGAAACCACCATTGCAGACCAGAGAAGGCTGTAGCGGGCCTGTTACTCTCCACCCAGCATCCACTCCCCATCTCTCCTTCCTAGAGGAATCCTGTCTTCGTTCAGGTGTCACTCTCTTCCCATGAAGCCTAGCACCTCAAAAAAGATGACCTCACCTCCAGCCCTTGGTTTAGGCCTAGTCCTATCCCCCTTGTCTGCGAATAGTTCCAGAAAGGGCACACGGTCCAGTCTTGACAATGAGACATGAAGGAACGACTGCAAGAGGATTCCTGGGGAACGTTTCTTCTCTCATAAAGAAGAAAGGTAATAGGAAATGGCCTCTCACCTCTCTCTGAGTATCGTGTCTTGGGTAAAGCCTGAAAATGCCAGCTTGATCCTCGGCTGAAGGTTAAATTAACACCATGATGGCAAATCAGATGGGAAGAGCTCAAATCCTTGATGACGACACCTAATTCTGTCTCCCTGAAACTTGTCCTTTCTCTCAATTTCTGAATATTTTTTAAGTTCACCTAAGTTGACGTTTCCATTGCTTAAAATCAGAAGCACTCTGGTTGTGACTGAGGATGAGATAAGTGTGTGATGGAGTCTCTGGGGGAGGCTGCTAGTGACTTTCATAGCCATCTTCTCTCTGTGGCAAGTCAAGACATGCTCTCCCCACAGATCGTGGGCTGAAGCTATATGGAAATACTATATGGTAATCTGAAAGACGCTATCTGGGGAAGCCCATCCCCATTAACCATCTGGATGTGGCGAAGACCAGGAGAGTGAAATGGTTTTGGTGAGGATCAAACACTGGATTCAACAGAACTGGAGATGCTCCCTAATTCTGCCTCCTATGGGCCACGTGACCTTAGGCAAAGCACTTAACCTCTCAGAGCTCCAGCTGCAACTGTGAGAAGGGGATAGATAATTGTACGTATATCATGGAATCTGTTTTAGTGAGGATTACATGATGTAACCCAGGAAAGTTCCCACCACATAGTAACTGTCAACTTTCAAAGGGCTGGCTCTCAGCTATTTAGGCAGAAGAAAGATAGTCATTGATCTCAGGTGTCAGAGGTTATTAAAATAATTTCTAGTTACTTCTTATTATTAAACTCTAAGTTTCATGAAGGTAGGACATAGAACTTGTTTTATCCATTTTATATCTTCCACCCCATTTAGCACATAAAAAGTTATTCAGTAACCATTTAAGAAGCAAAATTAAATCCTGGGGTTTCTAAAAAAAAACCTGTCCATCTTTTATTCTGTGTTGTGGAGATTTCAAACATGGCTGTGAATTCTTTAGCATGTCTCCCATCAAGAGGTGGATCTGTATTCACTCTTGAATCTGGGTGGGCTGATGACTTAATGATCAGAGTACAGCAGAAGCAGTATAATGTGATTTTTGAGATTGAGTCATCAAAATCATGTGGCCTCCGCTGTGTTCACAGGAATACTCTTAGCACTCTGATCTTCCATGTAAGAAGTCTGGCTACTACCTTGAAGCTGCCATGCTATGAGGAAGCCCAAAGCACATGCTGAGGCCACGTGTAGGTTCCCTGGACAACATCCTGGCTAAGGTAAGCCTTCAAGTTGTATCAGCCTAGGCCCCAACAGATGAGTGAGGGAGCCTCTGGATAATTCCAGCCCACAGCTGTTCTAGTCCCCCCACCTCCCAGCTATTTGATCACAGCTTGAGGCCCCAGATATTAGGAAGCAGAGATAAAATATCCCCATCAAGCCTCATCTGAATTCTTGGCACACAATATTTGTGAGCATAATAAGATGGTGATTGCTTTTTGCCACTCAGTGTTGAGGTAGTTTGTTATGCACCAATAAATAACTGGAACACCTGTCATTTTTAGTTTGATTTCATAGATTAGTAGCTCACGGCCCAGGCTTCTTTCTAAAAATAACAGCAGATATTAATAATTTTGGGAAGAGTTCAGATACTTTATGACTCCTCCTTTAAAACTTTGATGTAATTGGAAACACCCTGGTTAGGGATGATACTTGATATCTCATTGCATTCAGTTTCCTCCTTCTAGAATTCTGAGGAATAAGATATAGCTTTTGATATATCTGAAAACTAAAAAAAAAAATTATGAGTTAACCATTTCTTTGTCTGATTTATCTACTTACTATTTTATTGGTGTTGAAGGCTGAATTTTATTTACTTTTGCAGAATGAGAATGTTACTTATATAACCAAGCCCAGTATCAGGACAGTGTATAACACATAATAGATGCTCAATAAATAGTTGTTGATTCTTCATATACTCTCATATATGTTATATAAATACTGTCCTTTAGTTGTATTCCATGATGAACATAGATCAAATGAATTTACATTATTTGCTTTAATATAAAAGAAATTCTATAATATAACTAACATTTAATATTCTATGGTTTATTTGAACTGGGTCTTTTGGGACAAATGCTACTAAGTTTTGAATGTTTTCTTCACATGTATAGGTAGAGAGAGAGGTTCTTGAAATATGCAAATAGTTTCATTTGTTACATTATAGGTTTTTACAGCTTGTACATAAATGTAATATATGAGGTAGAAATATTAAGTTTTTATTATTATTATTATTGTTATTAATTATCTCCAAGTTATAAAGAGAAAGGCAAATTTTAGAAAATTCAAGTGATTTTTTCTAATTTTTTTTTTGCTGAATGAGTATTGAGTAAAGGATTGAACACACATTTTTTCTACTTCAATACTCAGAATTTTTGCACTACATGCCATTTTTTCATTTTAACTTACAGTAGACAAAGTTAAAATCTGTTGACTTGAAGTAGTTAGTAGTTACACTTAAAAATTAGGTGTTTTTTTCTGGCTTATGCCATAAATAAAGAACCATACTTGGAAGCTGAGGGGTATGGATAAAAGTACCTGGGTTTTAAGTCAGAGTTTGAATCTCAGCTGTGTCACATGGATGTGACTATAAGTCTCTGTAGAATTCTTCAGGGAAATACAAATAAACAAAATAAATAAGAAAGAACAAATAAGACACTAGAAAAATCTGTATGAATTTAAGACATTACTTACCCATTAGGTAGCATAATTTTCTCATCTGTCAAATGAAGCTAATTATACTTATAACACAAGGTAGGATAAAAATAAATAAATGAATGAATATTTTAAAAATTCTCTCAGTTTGATTCTATGTTTCCATATATCTGGCTTGGGAGATTTTGATTGTTGAACAAATTTTAAACCAATTCCTTATATAATGAATAGCTAATTAAAGTCACAGTAGTTTTGCTTTTCATTATCCTTGCCCTCCTATATTGTATGAAATGTTAACAGTGCCAGACTTTTTAGCATCTGGAAATTGTATAAAATTCAATTTCTGAATAAAAATATTCTACCATTTCCTGGTGAATTCATTTTGTTCAATTCCAAAATTTGGCCCATTCCTTTGTGAATGAGGAAGAAGGGCAAAAATTAATGCAACTTTCAAAAAATATGTTTTTTTAAGTGACCATCCTATTCCATAAAATGAGTCCATAAATTAGGTAATGTAGAAATACTGTTTATGGTGAACATCCAGTTCTAAAAATGAAACCACTTACAGATTTTTTATATAAATATTCATCAATAACTATGTATTGAGTATTAACCATTAACCATTATGTATTAACCATTATGTTGGGTAATGAGAATTCTCTATGCAGGATTCCAAAAAAAACACAGAGAATGTTTTCCTGGGGATTCCATTCCGTGGGCTTTCAGTCCCACTTCTGCAACAGCTGCAGAAGGTTCTCAGAAGCACATTAGCAGTATCTCCAACCACTTTGTCACTGTTGGCAGAAGGCAGAATCTTAGGTGGAGCTGTTCTTTTAGTATATTAAACAATGATCAAAACTTTGCTCATTTTTTTCACCACTATTTGTCATCTGATTTTCTATAACCATTAAGATACTATGTGTGTGACAAGTGTGTACAGGATCATATGTATAAAAAAATAACGTGTACCACACAGAGAAAAACAAATAAAATATACTGGGTTGAGGGCATAATTTATCATACAGTTTTTAGAAAATGTATATTCAACCCATAAAAGATATCTGCTAGGTTAAGATTTTGCAAGGGACATTTTGCCTAAACAACATATGTTTCTTTTTTCTAGTAGCATCACCCTAACTTTGTTTGGGGAGACCAATGTTGTTCTGTTCTCAGTCTATGTGTTTTGAATATGCTCCCCAGATCTGGTAGTGGACATGTGCCATAAGCTGCCAATCAGCATATGCCAATCCTCATGCCACAGTTATTGGATCTAGGGCAGTCATGTGACTCCAGCTAGTCCAATGAGAGCTTCACCCAAGTTGCTGGAAGAGCCTAGATAGAGGCACATGGTCTTCCCTTTAGGACTGCTAACAAATTGTGATGTATCCGTGGGTCTTTAGGCTGCCGTCATGCTAACAAATGGGAAGATTCATCCAGAGAGTAGAGCCAACCCAGAAGGCAGAGCTGAGATGAGGGGATTTGAAAAATCACACCCCATGATATCTTAGCCTTTTTCTTGAGACTAAAAATTCCTTAAAATTTTTATTAGCAACCCTGTCACTTTTAGTAACTTCTTCTACCTCTCTAGCTGTTTATAAACTAACCAGTATGTACATAGTGAACTTACTTAGCTTTAATAAGCTGCCTTTCAAGCCATTAGAGAAAGATGTAGAGGTTAAAGAATGATATGGTAGATAATTTATGTTTGAATCAACCTCCTATTTTATAGACAATGTTAAAAAGTATCTATAAATATTTCTTCTTGGCATCGTCAGTAATCTTTATGGGTTGAGTGCCCAGCATGTTCTGCATGCTGTTCACTTCACCGTCATCCACCTGAGCAGGCATGAGCTTCCCTCCCACCTACCCCTTTTCTCCTCCTGTTTCCATCGTTACTTCACAGTCTTTCCTCCACAGTACAGGGTAGCGGATCTCTGAGAAGGTCACTGATATTGATGTATTCCTCACCATAACTTCCTGCTTTTGCCCCCAGGGTCCTGACTCCCATAATAAAATCAGGTGGAAATCCAGGAATATAGATTTTTCAGTATAAACTCAGTAATTTTAACCCATCATGAGCTGTATTTTACAAAGTGCCGACTTAAGAGACAGAAACCTAGAGTATTATAGGTGTAGGGAACTTTACATGTGATGTAGTCCAGTCTTTGTCCCCAACACCTGTTTTGTACTTTTGAAAACTAGAATCCAGATCAGGAGGTGGATACAAATGGTGCCAGCACTAGATCCAAGTCCCTTGACTCTCTTCAAAACCTTTTCTACTGAACTTGTGTGGTCTTCACACTGAAGCCTGAAACAGAATGTAGCTATGTTCTCCTCTGCAGTCGGAACTCAAAATTGTTTTTAGAAAAAGAATAAGGATAAAGGAATAATGTGAAACCTCTTAGCCGGTGTCATGTTATCCTGCTGTGGTCTCTGGCTGGTTATTCTGCATATGGGACAGAAAACATCTGTAATAATATATGCCTACAGTTTTCTGAAGATATACTATGTGCCAAACCCTTTGTTCATACATATATTCTCTCTTTTGATATTCACATCGTCCTTAAAAAAGAGGCAGCAGCACTGCCTCTGGGCGTGAAAAGTGAGGTTAAGTAATTTGTCCAAACCACTCAGTCAAGACTCTACTATGCTTTTAGTCCTAGGGGGATGGCAGCTTGCCCTACTTTTCTTTCTTCTCCTTCTTTCCTTCCATTTCTCCACCCACCCCACTTTCCCCTTCTCCTCTTTCTTCTTCTTCTTTCTCTTCTTCCCAAGGACAAGACCCTCGATGTGAGCCAGTAAACCTGCAGATGTAGGTCATTTGTTATTATATGTGAGTGCCTGGCAATGTGCACTATCCCCACATAGCACTTTCAAATGAGGTAAAAACTTTGGTCTTTGCCAATGTAGAACAATATGTTCTAAAATGTTCAGAAAGTTCCATGGCCTAAGAATTGATGGAGATCATTAAACTCGAATCTCCTGTGGTAAAGGGAAGTCTGGGATATTCCTGATGAAGAAGAGGAAGAAGAAGATGATGAAGATGATGATGATGATGATAATGATGATGATAGTGATGATTATGATGATAAACAGTAACATTCACTGAGAGCCAGTGATATCTCAGACACTGTTCTCAGGGTTCTGTATACATTATTTTTTTTACTCCTTACAACAGTCCTAAGATGTAGGAATCATTATTACTCTTGTCACTTTTATAAACAAACTGAGTTAGAAATAGGGTAAGTAAATCACCACAGTTCTAAGCAAGTAGTGAAGTTGGGAATGAAAATCAAGCTGTTAGTTCCCATGCTTGTGCAAAATAAAATAGCAGCTAAATAATAGAATTGAATAACTTGCCCAAATCATAATGGGCAAATCCCCAAATTCAGAGTCTTTAGGAATGGCCAGGAAGACCATATTTTATGCTTCTCTTTTATCTCTCCAAGTCCCTAGGACAATATTAATATGTAGAATAATGACAGTATTGGTTATTAACACATTATGAGGAGGTACTCTATATGCAGGACACGTTAAGCCCTTTGAAAACATTATATCATGTAACCCCGTGGTCATCCCATGAGCTGGTATTATTATTAAATTCCACTTATAAATAAGAAATTACCTAACCTGCTCAATGTAATTGCCCAAGTTGATAGCCCAGACCTTGATCAACATACTTCCTGAATTACTCAAAAGAAGTACTTGATCGCTACCTATTCCAGGTCTAAAAGTGTTAGAATACTCCATGAGCTTGTGAGATATTTTAAGAGCTTGGTTACCCTTACAGAAATAGCTCCAATCTCAGTGTGGCTTTTGGTGTCTGAGAACCCTTCCAGGATTCTGTGTCTGGAGTTTCATTAAGCATTTTTCTATGATATGGACTGACACAAACTCTAGTGTAACCAGCCCATAGTGGAAGCCAGATGGGGTCAGGCCAGGGCTCAACTTCTGAAAATAAGTGATCTTTATATTTCATTATTCCTGATCATTCCTGATACAACGTCCATGGGAAATAACAAGAATGCTCCCTTTCAGAGAGATTGCATTGTGATTTCTTATCAATGAATTACCAAAACCTGAATTTTCTAAAGTCACTTAGTTTTACATATCTTCCAAGTATAATTTTAATAGCTTTTTTTCCATTAAAGCTTTGTTCTTTTCCCCCACTCTTCCTAAACAAAGCAGCTCTCTAGCTGATTTCCTGTCTGTGGTTTTGAGTTGAGTTTGAGCATGTGGGTTGGGCCTGCAGCCACAGTGAGCTCTCTCCCAGAGACATCTGCACACCTCATTTGACACTGAATCATGCATTCTTCCATCTTAATGTGTCTCTCAGATTGCAGATTGCATTGTTATTTAAATTTTTGTGTGTTTAAGTCTTGTCTCCTCAACTAACTTGTAAGTTCCCTGAGGTCAAGGACTATGGTTTTTTTTTAATCTTCTTTGCAGCCCCCATAATGCTGTTCGGTACATTGCCAGTGAAACATGTTGAAAGAACTGGCTCATGTGCTGTCTGGGTTCTCCGTGCCTTTCACATTGTGGCAACTCATGATCTTCATAAATATGAAGTGCTATCTTTGCTCCAGGTCTGGTGACAGGTCTCCAGGAGCTCTCAGTGAGAAATGGCAGATAAGGGTCAGACTGCTTTGGCTTGTACACCAGTTCCACCACTCATTACTGACATCAGCAATTTTTAACCTCTCTATAATTTGTGTTTTTTTTTTTTCCAATAATATGGTGCAAACTTTCATGCCTACATTCTAAAGTTGCCTCAAGGATGAAGTTAATATATATATAAACTGCTTTGAAGAGGGCTGGGTTTTTGGTATGTGATCAATAGATAGTGGCTATCATGATTGTTGTTACTATTATCAATGACCTTTAACCAAACCACTAGGAACACACCTGTAGTTGAACAAGTTGGATTTCGTACTCATTGCTGGAGAATACACACCATGGGGAACCATGGGGCATTTCAGTAAGAGGGTATTAAGACCTCTTGTAGGGTTTGAGCTTGTGTTAGGTGCTGTCAGAAAGTAGGGATAATCCTATGATTGGATATCTAAAGAAATTATATTTAGGAGGAGAGTCTAGATGGAGGCTGAGTATCTAAATAACTCTTATGTAGAATTAGGGAATACCAGACAATGCTAAGGCTGTAATTGCTTAAGAAGCAACAGATAAAGAAAGCCATTGTAAAAAAGTCAAATAGAAGTAAAAAAAAAACAAACAAACAAAAAAGCAACAGAAAGACACAAGCTTGGTTATTTTTGTGGTTTGGACAATGTTCATGTTTTTCTGTGTGCAGACATGATTATGGAGTGGTCTTATTTTTGTCTTGACCCATCGTGGTCACAGAGTGGTCTTATCTGATGCTGATGCTCTGTGAAATTGTTTATGTTCAGTGGGAGAATAAACATCATGGCCTTGCTGACAGGACTAGGCCAGCTCCTGGCTGTCTGTGGTGGCTTGTCTCATTCTCACTATAAAAAAAGTAGTAAGAAGGGCCTCCACTTACTGAACACTTTCCTTACCGGACACTGTGCTTATCAGTTCACCTGTGTTAGCAGGTATCAGTCTTATAGCCATCCTGTAAAGTGACTGTTGTTATTAACAACTGACACTTGAGAGGAATGAGGCCTCGAGAGGCTGAGTAAACAGCTAAGCTTACAGAGCTGGGAAGCAATGGAGTTTTATGACCCACAACCAACCAACTCTGAAGTCTGTGATGTTCGACCCTATGAGAGCAACAGCTGATTGAGGACCTGCGTTTGACCCAAGGCTTTGCAAGTACTCCTTTCTTCACGATCCATCTCTCAAAACTTTGTACCTTAGTAAGAGAGGCAAGACTAATATATACCTCTGTCATGTAAGGCAGATTATGATCCAACTCCATGATACATATAGACAAGAGGGAGTGATACATTTATCCATTCAATATAGATTTATTGAACATCTCCTCCAGTGTGGAGGCACCATGCTAAATGTCAGGTCCAGAGTCCTGTGAGTGAAATAAATTAAGTCCCTGACATGTCACAAATTACATTTTGTGGGAAAGAGAAACATTAAACAATGAAGCAAATAAATAGATAATTATATAATAAAAGAAAGGGCTCTGAAGCTTGGGAGCATAGAGACAGTAACAACACAAGAGTGGGGCAGAACTATAGCCCTACGCAGGCACAGAGGGATCTCTGAAGAAGTGACACTTCAGCTAAGACCTAACAGCTGAGAAGGAGACAGCTTTGAGAAGAACCCAGGGAACAGCATTCCAAGTAGAAGGAATAGAATGTGCAAAGACTCCGTGACTGGAGAAAGTGAGGGAAATCCTGGAAAAGGAAGAGGACCCAGGGTGGCTGGAGCACACAGTGTGAGAGGAGGTGGAAAGGTAGCCTGGCAGATTATGTAGGACTTTCTAGGTTTAACCAAAGTGTCCAAAATTCTTTCCTTGATGCCGTGGGAAGCCACTGAAGGCTTTTAAGTAGAGGAATGAGTTCATTCCAAGCTAGATCCTAACAAGGACTTGATGATATGGTGGGTAGGGGGTGGGGGTTGAGTTGGGCCATGGAGGAAGGACATTATTAACAAAGGTGGAGAGTGATATACCAAAAAAAGCAGACTATGTGGGAAAAGACACATTGGGGGACCACAGAGGAGGTATCAGGATAGGTGAGCAATTTCATGCTGCTGAGGGTGGAGGGTGCAGCAAGAAGGCAGTTCTGGAAATTGTTCTTGGAGTCAGACTAGGAGGCTTGACATCCACATTTCTGTAGGGAATAGAGTCATAATATTAAGGGACAAAAGATTGACAGATGGAACAGAAGGCTCCTTATTTCTATGGGTTGGGTTATGAGTATTTGTTGGTTCGTGTCAGGTAAAATCCGGTGATAACAGAGCCAGAAAGACAGATTTGCTTTGCTCATAAATGCGAACAAAACAAACACAACCTTTGAAGTTTACAATATTGAAGAGATTCCTTTTTCCATGTTGCTAATGCTTTATCTTGCAATTATTGTTTTTAATGAATTCGTTCTCCAAAAGCCTCCTCAGACTTCTAGATTTTGGCTGGCACTAGAAAAGACTGATCAATAGTCTGGACAACCATGTGACTTTTTTATTCACACAACAACTTTTGAAATAAAAAAAATGTGTTTGCATAGTCATTTTTGCCATAGTTAGAAGTTCAAATGAATACTGAAACTTTTTGCATATTAGTGAGGCTTTGTCCTCTGTTTGGACAAAACACATATATGGCTGTGGGCCCGATGTCTGCTCTCGTGATAGGACCCTGTGAAACTGTAGAGAGGGAGGAGGTTTCTGGAATGTCATGCTGTAGCTGTGGGCTGTGTGATTGAAATTGGTAGGATTCCTTATAGTTATAACTAACTCACATCATCTGGCTTAGGAGAAAAACTCGGGGTATCTCAATAAGTGTAGGCGATATCTCATATAACTTTTGATACCTACTCTCTATGTTTCATATGGTACCTATATACCAGTGCCTTCTGGGAAATCATCTCTTCCCCATTTCCATCCACGGGCTTCCGTAGAGCTGGCTTTCCCTCTGGTAGTAGGCTGGCCATATGATTCAGGTCCATCAGCTAGAGCACCGCATTCTCCCAGGCCCTGGGTATTGGCTCAGAATAGCCAGTTTGAGCCACTGAGAAGCATTAAGACTTTTTCTGGGAATTCTGCAAAAAGGTCTCACTTTTGCCACTGAGAATAAACCTACCAGAATATAGTGCTAGAAGATTCTGGGAGCCATCATAGGAGTATGAGGGATGAGCCTGCCAGAGAGCTCAAAGGAAGCTCTCATAAGGAACCATAGCTGAGCAATGGAGACAGAGAGCAGTCGCATTGCTTGATGCCTGGATCAAGCAATGCCTGAAGCTGGATGACAGATTGTTTACTGATATGCAACAATAAACTCTCTTGCTGAAGTCAGTTTGAGTAAAATTTTTCTAACCTTACAACTGAGAAATACAAGGAGGTGAAGAGAATCTTATGAAAGCAAAGACAGGAGTCCCGATAGGGATCAGAAAGAGACTAGCAGCCGAAAACAGAGACCCATGCAGAACCCCAAGCAGCTTTCTTTTTCTTTCTTTCCTCTCTGCTTCTGCCTGGGTACCTTTTTATCCTTTTCTCACTGTAGACTGGCTTCTTCCCTTCAGCAGTTGCCTTTGCAAGACTTGGCTGCCAGCAGCTCCCAAGCACGCATGTGACACCCTAGTCATTGGAAGAGACTGACAGAGTCTCTCTCGGTCCCAATTCTAAATCACGTGGAGAGAAGCCCTGAATGACTTGAGTTCGGTTGGGTAGTTTTAGGAGTAAATTCTATTATCTGAGCTTTGTGAGGGGCTTTGGATAGAAAAGGTTCAGCTTCAAAACAGGTTTACTACCCCCATTCTAATGCCACCCCTCGTTTGTAAGAGGTTAGGAACAGGGGGCATGGGAGGCGTGCTCAGCATTGAAAATGATGGACAGCCATGTCCTCTGGTAAAATGTTTTCAACTGGGCTAAGGGCCATCTGCTGTTGGGCCTTTGCAACCCTGTTCAAAAGAGATGAGACTAGCTGTCTCAGTTTTCTTGGGACTGAGGGATTTCTTGGAACAAGGGATTCTAGTGCTAAAAGCAAGACAATCTCGGGCGTACCTGGGTGGTTGATCACCATAGGTTTGCCGGTGGCAGGCTGAATCTTTATCTCTATACCAGGATAGAGTGCTAGTTTCATGGCATTCTGACCAAAATTGTGGTTTCAAGAGTCCTGCAGACCTCTCCTTGTTCATACCTCCGACCTGTGCCATCCTTTGTTCTGTGCCATAAAATAGTGAACGCTCATTAGCATCTCCTCTAAGTAATGACTGCAGTGTTGGTAGCTTCATGGACTGGTGGAAAGAAGCCACTTTTTTTTTTTGGTCGGAGGTATGGAACCTAATGGAGAGGTGGTGGTTGCACAGAGTCAGGGCAGAAATAGCATATCAAGGTGTGACTTTTCCCTGGCTTCTTTGGTCCCCTATAGGGCACACAGCAGTCACCAGCATCCTGTGGAAGGAGAGCTGCTGGAAGAGAGAAGGACACTCAGTTCTGGTCCCACTTCTACCCTTTGGCATTCAGACTTGTATCACCACCACAGAGAATCTTGAGCTCCCAGCCCAGTGCTTGGGTTTAGGGAGCTGGGACCCAAACCTGTCTAGCTGTCAGCATCGCTTGCAGAGCTTTCAAAACTCTTTGGATAAGATTGGAATCTCTGGAGCAGGAATTCAGGCTTTGGCAATTTTGAAATGTTCCCTAGATGATTCTAAGGGGCAGCCAGGTTAAGAGCCTGGTGTATGGGACCGTGTACAAAGGATGGGGTCTCCTGGTTGGCAAAGCAAAGTCATCAGCAAGGCTGTGTCCTCCTCTTGGAGTTGGGTGGAGGAAGCAAAGGCCGTGTCCAGGTGTCAGACAACTGTTCAGCCTCCTGTCCCGGAGTCTCTGAAAGCCTGAGCTGGCACTCACATGGCATGTCTTAACCCTCTGCTGCCACACAGCGCTTAGGCTCCATGTTGACCTCTCTTCTTCTTGTCCACAGAGGCTAAGAAGGCAGAAAAGTTAGGGCTGTGGTTCACCAACAGCATAGCATTGCAGAGTGGGGAGGAACCAGCCTCCTAGCAATGAAGATTTTTCAGCACCCTGGGGTGTCACTGTGCTGTGGTCAGCATGGTCAGAGAGGTAGGCATCATCTGGCCTGGACTTGGCCGCCGGAGTCCCAGCCTTACCCTGTGGATTGTGGGTCAGTGCCTAGTAAAGGGAACCACTCACTGTAAACTTGATAAATACTCCAAAAGTTGTCAAATACAGTAATTTCTTTTTCCAAAAAGAAGCGCTATAGGTGGAGACAAAAGGGACAGTAGTGGGGTTACTTCCCCCGTGTTCCTCATCAGTCAGACCGACGCCCCCTCCAAACCCTCCACCCACAACTCCATGTTCAGTGCGAAGAGGGAAGTACACCTGGGGGTGGGGCAGGAAAGCACGAAAGAGAAACGTGGCCAAAGCAGTGTGGGGCAAGGGCTGCGGGTGCCTCGGGGAGGTGTTGGAACCTGCTTAGAAACAGAGTGTTTGGAGTCTGGGTTGCCAAGAGAACAGAGGGTGGGGAAACCTATCCCCTTATCCCGAGCAGAACTATGCCAGAACCATGCGCTCCAGCGGGAGAAAACCCTGACCTTGTTTGAACAGCTGGAGCGAGGAGTTAGCATCGTGCACTTGATCTGTGTGGGTGCCTCTCCTCGGAGCAATTAAAGCCCCGGCATCAGAGAAAGGCCTGCAAAGGGCCTTAGTGCCTGTCAACTCCAATCACTCACTCACCTTATGGACGAGGAGAGGAGGCCCTGGGAGGGGCAGGGCTGGAGCATCTCCAAGAGTTAGGGGCGGGGCAAGGACTGGCTGCCTGGCCTCCCGACTCTTGCAACAGTGCATGTTCCACTTAGAAACAGGACTTACCAGAAGGAGGAGCCCCAGTGAATTTCCACATCCTCATCCCCTGCCAAGTGGACCCTGCGTCCCCTCTTTTAAGACAGAACATTTTCTTCCCAGCTGCCACCTCCCACTCCCAACAGGACCAACCCTGAGCAGTGTTGTGAGAGAGTCACTGGACCTCTGGACAGATTTCATTGTTGAGGGAAACATCACACCCACAGTGAGATGACACCAGGACTTTCTCCAATTCCGCCATCCTGCAGTGTGGCTATTTATTATGTCATCGTATGGCATTGGGGCCTTTTTTTTCTTTCTTTCATTCTTTTCTCCCCCCTTTTTGGAAGCAATAAATCACATTATTTCAGACTAGCGAGACATGTCCACATGGATTAGTGACTATGATAAATCTGGCTATGTTTTCAAAGAAAAATGTTTTCATTATTTGGAAACACACTCCATAAACCCTGTGAGGAGACTCAATTTCTTATGAAAAGTCCTTAAGGTATCTGCTTAAGTAACATACATTCAATAAATATGTTTTAGTGCCTGATGTATGTTGCTATGACTGCCGTTAGAATTACAACAATGAAAATAAGTCCATCTCTGCACTTGAGAAGTTTGCAGTAGAGTGGGGGCAGAATAATTACTTATTTAAGATGTTAGTTGTTTGTAGGATACCAGTCTCTAAAATGGTTGATAAAATGGATCTTCTTCCAGCAGCTTAAACATCTTCCAATCATCTACTTCAGAATTTTTTTTTATGCTCTTGAGATCCCCGGCAAACCTTTTCATTATGGCAAGTATAAAGAGCAAGATCAGCTGAACTCCAGTTCAAGGGATTGTAAATTCTGACTCAGTGGAGCAAGATTTGATGAGGTTTTCCTTGCACACAGCAACCCCCCGCAGAGCACATAACCTTTCTTGCACCAAAATGACAAATCCAATGCATGTGTTTTCTGGTTTGATAAAGGCAGCGTGTCTCGCTGCTCTAACCTCTGCAAAAGACATGAGGGTAGGTCTTCCTTTGGCCTCATCTCTAACTCACCTCTAGCCCTGAATTCTCAGCCTCTTCCCAGGCGGTGGGGAGAAGGGGCCCCTGTTATCGGGCTTTGCTGATATGCCACGCTAATGGCATGAAGCTCCCCTTGGCTATCCAGAATGGAAGAAACAGAACACCCATTTAAATCATGAAAAAAAGTCAGTGAATCTATCATCATTAATCTTGCTGTCAGTTTTAATTTTGGGGACATTACCTCACTCAACACCAGTTGAAAAGAGCTGCCAAAACCGATGATGTCATCATCACTAGCCACGTCTGACCCTGCCTGCTGATTCTCAGAGCTCAGAGCAAGTTAATAAATCCCCTGGCACTTGGACACACAGTAGAGTTTTATTACAATGAAGGTATAACCCGTGATGTTGTTTCAATTAAATGGCCTGAGAAAATACTTTCTTGTGTTTAGCAAAACTGTAAAACATAATTATCCTCATGCAGTTGGGCCTGTTTATTGTGCTGACGTGATGATTATATATTCTTTTCTACATTCTCTCTCTCTCTCTCTCTCTCTCTCTCTCTCTCTCTCTCACACACACACACACACACACACACACACACACACACACACACAATTTCAGAGAGGAGTAGAAATAATTCCAAACGTGGCTCTATAGACAGCTGAATATTCCACACAAATATCTTTTCTAGGTCACCACCTAGAGACCTGGCTGGTGACTGCGTAACTACATAACTACACTGAGGCATCCAGGAGCCTTTGGTGTGAAAAGCAGTTGAGGAAAGGCTGGGGCTTGGCATTTGAAATCTCAGTCAGAATAGAACGTTGACTCTCTTACAAAGGGGGTACCCTGGGGAAAACCTGGAGAATAATGGCCGCTTACTCAAAACTCGGACCTCATTGCTCTTCAGATATTTATGAATAATTTTCCTTGACATGTTTGCAACCATTAAAGGTGTTAGTTGTTGCTAGTTCTTCCCCGTGGCTCATCTGAAGTCCTCTGACCTGACCCTCCTGTGAAGTCATTCTGCTGAACGGGCGCCATTGTGTCAGGGGCATTGCCACAGCATTGGGACACGGGCCAGAAAGACGGGCATGGGCCGATCCTTGGCATTTCAGCTGGAGGAGAGCAGCGGGGTACGCCGAGACGCCTCCTGCCTTCTAACCTAGTTTCCTGTTAGGTGGCGTGATGGGTTTAGACGACATTACATTAGGTGCATGATGTTGATGAGCAGTGTTTTCAAACACTCCTTGGGGGTGATTATCTCCTCTTTTAAGCACTGTCTATATGACAGGATACTAGCTGTGTGTGGCTGCATGAATGTACACATGGACACACATGTGCACACCCACACATTTTGAAGTTTTTAAGCATAGTGAGAATTAATTGGTAAGCATCAGAAACCTGGCTCAAGTCCCCATAAGTCCTTTCTCTCTCAGTTATTCCACACAATCCCTCCTAAACTCTTATTGCCCACCCCCCAGCAAGCTCCCTAAATGGCCCACATCAATCATGCCCAGTGGCTCCGTTGGCTTTGCACAGAGCACAGATGAAGATGAAGGGAAGACCCCCAATCTCATTTTTCTTGACCATCTCAAACAAGAACTGATCCTAGGTCTCCAGGGGTGAGTGAACAGTACACAAATTCACTGTCCCTTTTGCCGTCCCAGATGGAGGCCCTTGGAGGTTTTTTATTATTATTTTTAATGGTCTAATATAAAGTATATCCATTCACAAGATACATTGCCTGATGTAAGAATACATAACTGCATCCTGTTAACAATTCCTGCTGTTTATGTAATATTGTCTCGACATACTTGTTAAACCTCAATAAATATGTTTTTAATAACCATATGGTATTTAACATGTAATAACTGTCTTATTAGGTCTAAATTAAATTCTTGCTCATGACACTTAATTTAAAGTGTGACCAGCCTTTTCCTGGCTAAGAAGGAATTTGAAATAACCATGTTACGGATACTTCTTTTGAAGAGGAGAGACTGTTTAAAAATCATGTGTTTTAATGATACGATTAAAACAAAATTGCACTTTAAAAAAAATTCATACATGAGGGATTCAAGCGAATACAACCTACAGTGGAGTTGCACCAATACAGGAAATTGACAAGCGAAAGGGCCACATTCAGAATGCAATTATTTCATGTGTGGTGCACTTAAGTCTCTGAGGTATGCTAAGAGAACAACCGGGCTTCTCTCTCTCTCTCTCTCTCTTTGTTCTTCATGTTTTTTCTCACTGCCCAGTGTGAAGGCGGTAGACAAAGCTGATTCTGGACACAATAGTGAAGAACAGAAATTAGGTCACAATGCACTCACTTCCTTTACAGGTGACTGCTCTACCCTTTTTTATTGTTGTTTTGTCACTTCACTCATTTTGTCCCCTGTCTACCCCATTTCCTACCTAGGTGCCTGAAAAAGGCTAATATAGCCTTTCATGCTTCAGTACTCCCCTTGACACTTTGATAATCCGCCCATCGGAGGGAGAGCATATAGAAAGAGGCTCGCAGAGAACTGGCTGGGGGGATGCGTGCCTTGGTTGCGTTTTGCATGTGGGGATTTGTTCAGGCAGGGAGATTACCCGAAGTGCTTTGGAGAAGTAAGAGGTGAAAGGTGAGTGTAAGTCTTATAGCCCGAGAAGCACCTGCTCTATGGGATTGAGTGAAGCATAAGGAAGAGAAAGCTCAAATGAGAGCAGAACAAGAGTGAAAGAGAGAGATTGAGAGACTGAGCCCAAACCATAGAGGAGCCAAAGAAGAGGAAGCTGTACCGGGAAAGACTCTGTGAAGGTGGTGGTACTGGATGTCAGCCCTTAAAGCCTCGGGATGGGTAGCAGTGAGCCCTGGTGAAAGGGAAGGTCGTTTTAGTCTAGACAGTAGTCCTGTGTGTCCTGATCAGCAGCTTCAGCATCATTTAGGAACTTGTTAGAAATGCACACACTTGCACACGGGCCCCCTACCTGCACCCCTGGCTCCAACTCCACACTGATCTATAGAACCAGAAATTCTGGGAGTGTGACCCAGCACTCTGTGCTCTGTAACTCCTCTAAATGACTTAGCTGCATGCCAAAATGTGGGATCCTCCACTCCAGGACACACTTTCCCAACCTCAGCACTACCAATGTTTGGGACTGGATAATTCTTTGTCATGGGGCACTATTCTGTGTGTTGTAGGATATTTGGTAGCATTCCTGGTCTCGACCCACTAGATACCAATAGCACCTCTGCCTCTCCCCAGTTGTGAAAATCAAAAATGTCTTCAAACATTACTAAAATATCCCCAGGGAGAAAAATCTCTCGCCCTGACTGAGAATCCCCACTCTAGAAGAAAGAACAGTGTATATGAAAAATTATGGTGGAGGGAATCTCAGAGTATATTTCAGAAATAATGAGTACTCCAGCATGAAGGGCATTCTAAGTATGAGTATAGGAGTGCTGGAAAATATGCTACAAAGGAAGACTAGTGCCTGAGTTGGGACTCCATTCACTAATGAGTAAATCTGTTTAGACTTATTCGAAGAATACTGTGGAGTTACTGAAGGTTAAGATGGAGTGTAATATAACTAAGTCTCTGCTTCGAAATGCATTAGGTTAGAGCAATGAGTCTCAAACTGTTGCGAGAAATATATTTACATAAAGTCTCAGAGCATACACGTATACCTCTATTAAACGTTTAAAAACAATTTTTATGGTACTTATAATACAGTCTAATTTTCTTCTATTTTATTCTGTTCTGTTCTATTTTGTTTTGTTCTGTTCTATTTTATCTTAAAAGCTCTGGTTTTGACACTAAATGATTTCATAACCCACTAATAGGCATGGCCTGCTGCTTGAAAAAGACTGGATTAGAAGTGAAAGACATTGGAAATGAAGGAGCAGAGAGATTGGGAGAGGAAGAGTTCAATTGCCCAGGCAAAGGACACTGGAAACCTAATAGCAGGGTGGGAATGAGGCAGAGAGAGGAGTTGGCTGGGACCTTTCAGATCCAGAGATTGTAAGAAAGAAGTAGAAGTCAGAAAAAAAAATGTGGCTTTTATTATTTTTTGTAATTATTATCATTTCTTTTTTTCAGTGCTACTAATATAAATAGGTGCCGAAATAGTAGGGTTAGGGAGGCTTGTTTTGGTTTTTATTTCATTACTAATTTTTGGCTGGGGAGAGGGGTGGAGGAGATGATGTCTCTGGCTATGGGCCTGCAGAGTTTGAACTTCTTAGAATGGTGGAACCTACCACAGGAAAGGTAGGCCGTGGCATGGAGGGGTCAGGGGTGGTGCCGTGGATTTATGAGTCATGCCCATGCGAGGCCTGGTGGGTGAGGTCACCAGAGAAGGGAAAATGCGGTTTCTGAGGCTAATAGCCTCTCCCTGTATATTGATATCTATCTGAGTAATAATATTCATTTCTAGTGTAATAAAGACCCACTCAACAGATGGTATCACGTCATAAATAAGTCAAAGCAAACCCAAGATGTGATCCTTGCCCTTCGAGAGGCTATAATTCATTTAGGCCCCCTGGCTTGAGCTGAATGGTATTTTCATATTTATTGAGCACCAGCTACCAGCCACATACTATTCTAAGTGCTAAGAGTAAAGCAGTGAACAAAATCAATACGCTTGCCAGCAGGAAGCTTCTTCTCTAATAGAGGGATATGGGCCATAATATGGACCAAATAAAATAAGCAAACACACAAATAAATGAAATATATTATGTCATATGATGGTAAATGCTGTGGAGAAAAATAAAGCAGGGAAGGGAAGGGGGTGCCAGATGGAAAAATTGCAACCTCAAATCAGAGGGGTCCCCTTGAAAGACTGGTGATTGAGTCCCCTGGGAGTCCCTGGTTTCTTAGCAGGACTGACCTGTCCGAGGATAAAAGCACAATGAGTCTAGTCCTGGTGCTCTCGAGGCAGAGCGTGATGGAAGGCTGTGAGCAGGGAAGGAGGGGGCAGGGGGTGTGAGTCTTACTAGCAGGCTCTGTTCTGGGCTCTCATGTTACTCCTGTTTGGGTGGCACAGAGGCCAGGGGAAGGGGCTGTTCGTCCTTGACATCTTGACTCCTGCCTACTTCATCTTACTGCACTCCCATTTACTAACTCTTCCTTTCCAAAGCTCTTTCCCATCTTATTTTTTTTATTTAGAAGTCACAAAACTCTCTGAACATGGGGATCTCAGAACTTATTCTCATGGTGGGGGAAAGGCACTGGTCTCGTGTTCTAGGTATGTCTCTGTGTAGCTGACTATGGGTCACTGTTTCTATAAGCTGTTAAGAGTTATTACATGAAAACAGGTTTTTATGGTCAACTACATTTGGTAAATGCTGAGTTAAACAAGTTTAACAGGACTTTTGACTGTAGGAGTTTACAAAGTCTGTAGTGTACAATTGCGAATCTTCAAGAAGGAAACAGAATGTGCATGGATTTTCAACCTTAGTTGGCCGTGGAAACCCTCTGTTGTGAAAAATCTCTCAGGGGACTGTTGTCCCAAAGTACACACTTTGGGAACTAGTCAACTTCTGTGTTGTATGATGATGGGCACATCACTTAGCCCTTCTGAATCTTACTCTCCTCATCCATAAAATGAGAATGTTGGCCTAGTGCCCAAAGAATGTCAGCAGTACCACGGGGCCCCGTCCTTGGTCTTGGAGTTGTTCATGATTGTATCAGTGACCCCGGTGAAGAGAAGAGAGATTATTATCACATCTATAGATGGCACAGTGTTGGAAGGGCAACTCATAGATCAGATGACAGAATCAAGACTTAAACTTCTCTCACCATGTTAGAATGATGGGCCAAACTGATCTGTAGCAAACTTAATAAGGATGAATATAGTGCCTTGCTTTTAGTTTCAGAAAATTGATTTCTCAAGTGTAAGGTGTGGGAAAGCAGGTTTGACAGCAGTTTACATGGAAAAAAAGGCCTGAAGATTTTGATTGACCACAAGCCCAAAATGAGTCATCAGGGTATGTGGCTGCTCTAACACTGAACACAGCCAGGCCTTATGAGCAGAAATTATTCTATTCTGTGGGAACTGTGGGCTCCCTTTTCTGATCGGTTGCCACCTAGACTATTAATATCTAATGTTTTCGAGTGCATATTAAAAGCTTGTCATTGTACCATGCATTTTGTGTGTGTCATCTGATATAGTCCCCACAATAGACACGTGAGGTGCTATTATAATCATTTCCACTCTATGGATCAGGACACTGAGGCTCAGAGATCACACCAAACAAAAGTGAGCTAGAGAGCCCAGATTTGAGGGAACAACTGATACTGTTTGAAAGGATAAAGAGGGTAAGGTGAGCAAACCTCCTAACACAGCAGTGCTTCCGTTGCAGAGACATTGATTCTCACTTTGCTACTTTGTTGGGTGGGACTAGGAATGGCTAGTGGAAGTCCCAGGGAGAAGGATTTCAATTTAATATAAGAAAAGACTTTCCAAGGGTCCAAAATATTAGGAAACCTCATTAAGTAGCATATTCTCAAGGAGGCGGTGGCGAACTGCTTTCAGGGGGTTTGGGAGGAGATCAGGGAGGGTTCCTGATGAGGTGCTGCTTGAATTCCAGTAGGAATTATTCCAGCAGACAAGAGAAAAGAGGAAGAGGAAGTAATGGGATCAGCTCCACAAAGGCCCATAATAGCGTGGTTGTGAGAAAACCTTTCACTTCTCAAGTTGTTCTGACTAGATTATTCTCTACCAGAACTGCTGGACATCTGTTACCTGAAGCATAGATGGAGATTTTAGGTGGATGGCACAAACTCATGGCATCAAATAAGACTGAATCTCATAATAAAAGTGTTTCTTTTTTAAACTTCTCTTTTAATCCCCTGATTTTGTCAAGGAGAAAGTCTTAGATCCATGTTGGTAGGCAGACTAACAGCTCTTAAACACAGAGAGAGGAGACCTCAAATTTTTCTCTCTCTGTCTCAGTAGTCTTATCTGCAAAATGAGGGGTGACAGGGTGACAATAGGTACTAATTCAGAGAGTTGTAAAGATTAACTGAAATATGTAAAGCATTCAGAATCAGGCCTGGCACATACTAAGATCTCAAGAAATAGTGCATGTTATTATTTTAATTTTTGTTGCTATTGTCAACATTTTTATTGTTAACAGGAAACATTTACCTGGCTAAAATATAACGATATGGCTTTGTTTTTATTAAATCCATCTTTACCGTTAACAGTTACCTTCTGTATATTGTAATTGATACTGGTTTCTTTAAAACAAAATAGATTTATGAAAGTAAAGACTAATAAATAAGAGTGGTACACAGAAAAAGCACAAGTCATGCAGGCAGAATGTGAATGAACACTATTTGGGAACTATAGACCCAGGTGATCTTTAAGGGTCTTTGCAGTTCTAAAAGTCAAAGATTGTGCTGATGAAGGAGGGAGGCCCAGAGAGGATAGAAATTTTACCCAAGGTCACCGGGCTCATTAGTGGCAGAGCTAGGAGCAGATCCAAGACTTCCAGATGCTCAGCCTCACGTTCTTCCCTCTGGGTCTTGCTCGTAGTCCAAAGCCCTGAGCCTTCTCAGATGAGAGTGCCCTGTCTTGGCTTTGCCCTGGCAGAAGGGGCACTGAGAGGGGGACAGCCCCACAGAAAGCTCTCCCCTACTCCTTCTGACTGCAGCAGACCCTGAACCAAACCCTAAAACCAACAGGGGCCTGTCTTCTTCTTCCTGCATTCTCACTGAGGCCCGACACCACGTCCAACACTGGGAATTTGGGTGGGCCTAGAGTGAGTGCCTTTAGTATTACTGCTATAATTCAAAACATCCAAATTATTATTTTCTCCACAAAATTCAGCCAGGAGAGTGCTGTTAAGTGGAGGGAAAAGTGTTTGTTACGCTAGGCGTTCCAACAAAACGTCCTCCTTTGCCATTAAATCATAGCATTTCTAAATGAAATGATATGTTGCAAACTTTGGCAGTGCCTGAAATTTGGACATTGTGCAGATTTTTTTTTTCCTCTTTCCCGTTTTGTGCTTTTTTTTCTCCATGTGATCCAGATAACTACTATTTTCTGGCGTTGCTTCTCTTATTTATCTTTCCTTATGACCCAAGTTGTCCACTTTCCCCAAGGACCTCAGATAACTTGATTTTCGGCCGGTAACTTATCATTTCAATAAATAGTGGGGATGATAAATACAAGCCATGGCCCAAATGGGTTGTTTCTTAGTATTCTCCCTTTCTCTGGGATTAATCCTGAGGGTTTCATGGAAAGAGATCTGCTCGTTGCCATGACATCCTCAAACAGAAAATTAATGAGGGCATATAGACACGGCAGTTAAATCCACAAAGACTGAAGCCTGTCAATAAAATCGATGAAAAACGGCTTCACCACAATGACCCCTCCACTGGGGGTGCAGCCTGTGTTCTGTGCGCGAGCATATACTACCGTCTACCCACTCTCATCGCCACCACTTCCACGAAGCCGCTCCGGGTGGAGCCGGCTGGCGCAGGCCCCTGCTTTTCTCTTATTTCTCTGTCTTCCCTGTCAAGGCCTGCACAGTCCAGCAGGGTGGATCCTGCATCCATGGCCCCACTTTTGATGCTCAAAGACTGGGATTAGCTGCTGAGGAAATCCATGGACAGCCTGGGGTGTGTCTGAGCCCACAGCTGGGCTGCTCTCCTCCTCCAGGACCCCGGGGACATGGACTAGGACTGAGGTCGCCCTGCATGCTGACTTACGTTCAGGCAAAGTCCCCCTGGTGAACTGGGAGGCCGCGTTTGGCTGCCTCTCTGTCCTCTGGCCCCCGAGCCCACCATGCCTCCTTTCCCAAGCATCTTCGGGCAGTGTCTCACAGTAGGCTTGGCTGTTTCTATCTTTGGGCCCCTTCCTCTCCCTTTATTGCTAGCTCTCCTTTCTTAAACAATTATTGAGGCCTGTAACCTAACTTTGGAATGTTTGGACTCAATACTCAGGGCACAGAAATGATAAATAAGAGCAACTCTATTCTCTGGCTTGGCCTGGGTGTGAGAGATTCTCATTAATCAAATATCTTGGTATTCATTCACCCACTTATTCATTTATTTAACAAACATTTATTAAGAATAGTGTCAAGCGCCATTCTAGAAATTACGAACAAAACAGACAAGAATCTCTGCTTGCATTGGACCTTATATTCTTAAGATCAGGATTGGCTTCATAGTTTGCAGGGCCTAGTACAAAGCCCTTTGTTCAGAAATTGTTAAGGATTCCAAGATGGCAACAACAGAGTATTAAAACATAGGGCCTTCTAAGCACAGGGCCCAGTGTGACTTGCACAGGTTGCACACCCACGAAGCCAGCCCTGGTAGGGATAAGTGGAAAGTTAACATGTGCACCACAAATGGAGAGACAATGCAAAGGATTGAACATGATAAATCTGCTTTCTACAGGAGGGATATTAGTTGGATTCCTTGGTGATTCAGGGATCAAGACAGAATTTTTCTGGGTCTTAGGCCATTATTACATTATCATTTATCATCGTACAATTAAAGTATTGGCTCTGCATAGCAGGATAGTGGCTTATGGAGAGTCGGTTTGCTTGGGGATTTGAAAAGGGATCATAAACCCACAGAAATTAGACTTTTTAAGGTTAAACTGAATAGAGTTACTTCACATGATTGCTTCCGACAACCTCTTCAAAATCCTCTCAATATTCAAACTAAAGTAAGCATGTGATGTGAATACCGAAATTGTTACAGCCGCAGTTATTCTGGACAATCCGGTTTAAAGGGACCCCAGTGGCATGCCAGTGCAGTGAATGGGTTCAGGGGTTAATTTCTCAGATGACTCTCAATGTGATTTTGAATGCATTGACTTCAGATATTCCCAAATAGTGATTCCATCATTTCCTGAATTTCAGCCCCCAAGCTCATGCCAGCCGCTTCCTTTACTCCGGTTCAAATGTTTCTCTTCCATCCAAAAGTAATGAAAAGAGAGCCAAGGCTCCGATAGTTAACTTCACTTCTGGAAAAGAAATACCAAGAACATGACTCCCCCTTCCAAGCCCAACTAATGAAGAGGGAAATGCCAGTGACTGTGCTGGCGAATGCATCCTAAAATTTTATGAAAATAAAGAAATCGTATCGTCTTTGGAAATGAAAAGCAATTAAGTAATAGCACCATGTAGGGAAGGTTCTGTTCTCAAGGTGACTGTTTCACAACTTGGACTGTTTGGGGACTAAAATGTTTGACAGGCGATGTGGCTCGTCATTGTCTACTGGTCCGGCATTAGAAAGATCACTGCCTTTGGAGTCAGAATAGCTGGTTTTGAGCCTTATCTCTGCCACTAGGCCAACTTTCTAGCTCTCTGAGCCTGGGTTTCGTATCTGTAAAAGGGGGGTGGCAATAATCCATTACTGAGTGTTTCTGTGGGATTCAAATGAGCAATATACATATGTGAGAGTACTTATAACCTGAAGAGTGCTTTACGGAAGTACGGATTATTGCTATTATTGTGACTGCTGTTATTATTAGTTTCTCTTTTCCAAGGCAAGCTCTTTAGAGGGCAAATATAAGATGGCGTGAAAGAGACGTTGCAGGCGGAGCCCTCTGATCATTCACTCCTGGGGGAAGGAGGTAAAGTACAAGGTTTTGCCTGGCAGTGACGGTCGAGGGCAGCTGAATCCTGTCACAGAAAATTTAAAGGCCCTCCCCTTTTTCATTTCCCTCCACGAACTCCTGCCTGTAGTAATAAAAACCCCATGTTCGTGCCTGTGTCGTTTCATTGTAGGAGCTTGACTTTTATATGAATCTTTGTTCCTGTGTGGGACTGCTGACTGTTATTTCTGCCTCATCTTACCAATGAAGAAAGGGAAGTGTGTGACATTAAATGATTTGCCCAGGTCACCCGGAAAGTCGGTGATGGAGTCTGTGAAAGACAGAGTCAGTCCTTACTCCCTGTGGTCCGTGTCAGTGACCAGAGGAAGCCCTGTAGTGTCCAGGGCGTTCTGATTCAGCCCCGCTGCCTCGCCAGGACCGGGAGCCATGGCTGTCCCTCTGTGGACATGTGCTTGACCTCCTTCCAGCTCCAACTGACTGCTGGAGCTCCACTTCCTGTGCGAACAGCTACGCTGTCAGAACACAGGGATTATAAGCAATATTCACTGTCTCGGTACTGGCAGACACTGTGAGGGGACCTGACACATTGGTGGCGCAGGCACAAGCCTATGGAACAGAACTGGAGAAACCTAGAAAGACCCATTTACAGCTGGCTTTGAATCTCAGGGTAGGCACTTACCAGCTGTTTGACTTCAAACAAGTTACACAGCCTGTCTGAGCCTCCATTCCTTCACTTTAAAAATGGAGCTTTGAGCATCTACCTCAGGAGGATCCTTGAGACCATTCGTCGGGCCTGTTTCTGGATGCATAAATGTGGGCATACGTGGAGAATGAGAGGGAGAGAAAGAAGGGGCAGGAGAAGGGGACACCGGCAAGTGCTTAGCACATGTTAGGAGTGCCAGAAATGTCATTTCCACCTTTTTTTCCTCAAATTGGCCTGCTACCAATCCTGACATCCTGGACTATAGGACACTTCCCAAGGGCTGTCATAGAGCATTGTGCTCTTATTCGAGTTAAGCCCTACATTGTATTCACAGAGAGTTGTTGGATTATTTCCTAGTTCTTAGAGGGGACAGTTATTTTATGACTTCTTAGAAAAGATTAGACCCTGCAGCGGGGTAGGCCTCAGGCACTGTATTCCCAGGCCTGAGGCCTACCCCCTCATTATCCTCAGGATGCTTCTTGCTACCACTTGTTTCAGCTTCTGTCTCTCCTGCCAGGCCGTCAGCCTTCTGAGGGCAGGGGCACTGTCTGTCCCGTTCCGCTGTATCACCCACACTTAGCCTACCTCCTGCACATTCTCGTGAACCAGAAGATGCCGGTGACGACTGTGTGAAAAGGTGACCGCAGTAAAGTTCACGGGTGCTACGTTTAGAGTGGGTGTTTAAGGAGATAAGTGTATTTCAGGCCCATTTCCATCTTTTTGGTATTGGTGCACACAGGACAACCTGACTGTCAACCCAAGTTCCTCTAAGAAGAAGAACCTTGGTCTGGCAGGACCACATGTTCAGCAAGGTGCATTTAGCATCAGCTACATGCCAAGGACTGTTCTAGTAGATGCGACCTCAAGAAACCTAAGCTCCTTCATGCTAGGAGATCACATTCTCGGAGGAGAAAATAGACAACAGACAGATAACTGTACAATGTGGCAGGTGGTGCTAAGTGCTAGAGGGAAAATGAGCTGGATAAGAGAGCCAGAAAGTGTGTGTGTGGGGGGGTGGGGGGTGGGGGGTGCTGTTGCAGCTTGTGGCGGGGCGGGTAGGTTGCAGGCAAGGAATATGCTAAAGAGAAATAGAGTAGAGGCCTGAAGCAGGGAGGGTCCGGGCCTCTGGGTACCGCAGGAAGCAGTTTAAGGTAGGAGATCAGCCAGAGTCCTGACTGGCTTTTCACTCTGCTGGAGGCTGGAAGGCAGAGGGTTGAGGGGAAGCTGTCGGAGCCAGTACGGTGACTGTAAAGAAAACACACCTGTCATGATGGCTCAGGGCCGTCCTGGCTCCTCTGGCAGGCAAATGCAGGTGACCATTTTCATCTTTGTTCTAGAGACACAGTCGTGGCTGTGTTTTATAGGTTGGCCATCTTCTCAGGACGTTTTTAACGATGGAAAATGCAAAGCTGCAGCAGTGACTCCCACACTACCTGAAGGCCAAACCCCCATTAGCTGCCCAGGTGGCTGCAGGGTCTGGCCGAGACGCCTTGGCTCTGGGAGAGTACTGGCCAGCAAAATAGCTCTTGGGAACCAGAGGAGGCAGATGCCAGCCCCTCGCACCCCCAAATCCCTTACTGATGAATAATAGGAGAGCGAGGGCAGGGAAGAGGAGCGGGCGACAAGAATGCCCACGGCAGCAGTGAGACAGTTAATCTTCCATCTAAAGACATTTCAGGCAGCTCAGAGAGAGAAGACATATTTCCAATTTCTCCCGAGAGGAGAAAGTGATGGGGAAGTCGCACCTCCCCGTCGGTCCCCAGTTCACAGCGAAGAGCCTGAAAAATCACACACGAGAAGATGCGAAACGGATAAACAGAGCCGAGAGCTCCTCTGAGGAGCTGCGAAGCACAGTGGCAGCTGGAAACCCTTGTTTTCCTCGGGTTTCCAAACTTCCCCCTACGAGCTTCTCTGTTGGTCTCCGTCTGGTGTGAACTGATTAATTCTTATAAATGACGCAGGGAGTCAGAGATCCAGGGCTGCTGTGTTCTGTTCTGAAACTAGCAAGAAACAGATTTTGTCACTACCTGCTAGTTTTGTTTTGTTTTTTTTTTTTTATCTGATCCTCTCCCCCATAAATATTTATGCAGCAATTTAAAGTGGCCAAATGATGCTGTTATTTACCTGGGGAGAATTTACCTTCATTCATTGTTTTTTTCGTTTTGTTTTGTGTTTTGTTTTGTTTTGTTTGTTTTATACCTTGTGAGCTTTGGCCACAGGACACATTCGTCAGCTGATCTTAAGTGCTAATATTTACTTCTTCCCACTCCCAGAGGTGATGCTGTGCTTGGTAAAAGTTGGGGGAGGGACTGACCTGGACAAGGGGGTCCACAAGAAGGTCACGTAGGTTGAGTGGCTGCCTGGTTTCGAAATTATCTCACAGTGTCTGGTGAACTATTCATTGATCCAAAATTATTTTTATTTAGTGCTGACATGTGCTGAGTGTCAAGATCACAGAAATGAATAAAAAGTGACCCTCAGTCTTAAGGAGGCCATAGATCGAAAGGACAGTATGAAAAAAGAAGACCCATAGTAGGGGTGGAAGTGGTGGCTTACCCAGAAGTTCATCCCTTCCCTCCCCCCCTCCCTCCTCCCTCTCTTCCCTTTTTCTTCCTTCCTTCCTTCCTTCCTTCCTTCCTTCCTTCCTTCCTTCCTTCCTCCCTTCCTCCTTCCTTCCTTCCTTCCTTCCTCCCTTCCTCCTTCTTTCCTTCCTTCCTTCCTTCCTCCTTCTTTTTCCTTCCTTCCTTCCTTCCTTCCTTCCTTCCTTCCTTCCTTCCTTCCTTCCTCCTTCTTTTCCCTTCCTTCCTTCCTCCCTCCCTCCCTCCCTCCCTCCCCATCTCTCTCTCCAGTACATATTATTGAGCACTTTACCCCATAGCAATTGCCGGTTAACAGTCCATAAGACCAAGCTGTCACTCTCATGACACTGACTCTTTAGTATCTATTATCTGGTGTTTTAGTGAGAAATGGTATTCTGTAGAGACCCACTGGCTCCCAAAAAGCTGGTCCTTCATTTTCACACTTTCAGCCACAGTTCCTCTAGGATTCTAAGCAGCTGCTGAGGGCAGAAAACTCAGTTCTTCCAATTCTCCTCTACTTCTTGTTTACCCAACACAGAGGAACAGCTCAATAAGTATTGAATGAGTGAGTGAATGAGTGAATAAAATATTCAAATTACCACAAAGTGCTGGGAGACTTGACAACCCACCAGAAAATTGGATCGTCATAGGTGGCCAAACCAGATAACTGAGGCCACAGTTGGAAAATTTACTTTGGGGTTTCAGCTGTTTGCCGTAGACATAACTCACTAGAAACGTGTGGCTTTCCTGCCCAGGAAACTTCTAGACCCATCTAGGAATGACACTCGCTGAACATATTCTGGCAGCTTCCTTCACTGCTCGAAAGCTGGGTTTTAGTAGCAAGAACATTTTACCAGCTCTTACCTGGAATGTCCTGGTTACGCCCAGATGGAGCCCACAGATGGCCAGGGGACAGGCACTGTGCCTCCTGCCCAGGCTGGCCCCTTCACCACCACCCTGTGGCCACAGCTCTAGGCCTGTGGATTCTGGCTTGTTCTGTGCCGTGGGGCTGGCGTGGCAGAAAATCTGGGAAGAAGATCGAAGTGAAGGGATCAAAGGGCAAATCGTGATACCAGCCGTATGACCTCAAGCCCTGTATTAGTTTCCTGTTGCTGCTGTGACAAATTACCACACATTTAGTGGCTTAAAACATCACAAATTTAATTCTCTTACATTTCTGAAGGAAATAAGTGCAAAATGGGCCTCCTGAGGGTAAAAGCAGGGCACCCAGCGTCCTTTCTTTCCGGAGGCTCCACAGCGAGTCCATCTGAGTCTCTCTAAGTGCTAGAGCAGCAGGCCTTTCTTGGCTCCTGGCTCCATCAATCCCCTTCTTTGTTTCTGTGGTCACCTTGCTTTCTTTTCTGCCTCCCTCTGAAAAAGACCCTTGTGACTGCATTGGGCCCACCTAGATAATCCAGGATAATTTCTGCATCTAAAAATCCTTAATCACATCTGGGCTGTCATTTTGCTATATAAAGTAACACTCTGAGGTTCCAGGGATTAGAACGTGGTTGTCTTGGCGGGTTGTCATTCCACCTCCCAAAAGCCCTTCGGTCTCACTGAAACCATATATGTGGTGTATATAACTATTTACAAGGCGTTCTTCATCGCTCTTGTACTATGAAGAGTATTAAAACACAAGCTGCCTCTTGTCACTACTAAGACTGTACTGAGGGTAGTTGGACCCTACATTTGTCATTTAAAGCAAGTTTGTGGTCCTCAAATGGGACTGTTTATTTTAGTGGATTCACGCATTCCCACCCAGGCCTCAATAAACTATGAAACAACAAAATTTGTTTAATTATGACATTTCTTAAGGTACAACTTACATTCAATAAAGTGCACGAATCTTAGCCTTAAGTGATCAGATGCAGATCTAAAACACTCTATAAAGTTTCCCCGTGGCTCCTCCTAGTCAGTCCCCCCAAATAATCACTTTCCTGTCTGGGTGCTTTTATTCAGCATTATGTCCTTGAGATAGATTCCTGGAGACTCCTCTACGCTTTTGCAAGAACCAGACGTTCATTTGTTTTCCAATGCTGAGTAGTATTTTGTGTGTGAAGATGTCACCATGTATTTATCCACTCAATTATTAGTAGATGTTTGTGTTGTTTAGTTTGGGGCTATCACAGACCAAACTGTCATGAATGTTGTTGTGCCTGTCTTTTGGGGGACATAAGCGATCATTTCCAACAATTAAGGACGTTCATCATAGAGGACAAAAATATGGAACTACAAACCTAATTTTGCCATTAAATACAATGCAGAAAAAAATAAAAAATAAAAATTTCATCCAGATCCAGACGTGGCGTTGTATAAACACAAAACCTGAGGAAATGTTCTTATTGCAATTCCGGAGGTCAGCTCCGATTCAGTAGAAGAATATGCTCGAGACCTTCACAGTCAACTTCATGGCCGTGATGTTCTTCTGGGGAAAGAACCTTGGTTGTGCGTAGGAGCTGCAGTCATGGGTAGAAAGCTCTGGCAGGAGCTGCCTCAGACTCTGACACGTCTCCCTAGAAAAGGTGGCTTGCTAGATGGTAGAAGGCACCATTCAAAAGCGACCAGGAAGAGCCATGGTTGAAGAGAAAGGAGGAGGAGTCATCGGCGGCTTAAGGCGATGGAAACATTGAAACAATCCGAGTCCGTTTATTTTATGATCATTCCTCAGAGTTTCCATCTCACGTTGGATTTTTCTGGGGCAGATTAGGAAGGGGAATCAATTAATGTGAATCTCATGTTACCGCAAACAGTTGGAGGTCTTAATTGGGCCAGAGCGAGCAGGTGGTCTTTCCCCAGTCAGCTATCCTTTCACCTGTCAGTCAAGTGAGGAGAGGGCCTCCGCCGCTCATTAGCAACCATTTGTCACCTCGAACAGAGCTTTGAAAGGGTTTCTTTGAACTTTGTTTGGGATTGATTTTCTGCATATGCTGAGCTGTTACTGACAAACTGGGCAACTGCTCCTCTGTAACAAATGCCTTAAAAGACAGGGCGAGAGGATTTTAATAGTCTCCAAATTATATGGCCTAGAAGGGTGGGATCACCTCTCACACCCTTCATGTTCTGGCATTGCATTATAATGAATAACAAGAATACTATCCTCATAAGAGAATGGTCTTGCAACTTTTTTTTTTTTTAAACTGCCACTGGCTCCAGACTGAAATTGATTCATAGCAATGCTTAACTAAGAATGGACTTCATACTTTGCTTTGTTTCTTACTTTTCAAGGAACATTCAGGGGATGGACAGGCCTTCGCTTTATCAAGGGCTGCTGTGGTGCAGGTGACTTGAGAGATACTCTTTTAGCCTCTTACATTCTGATCCCTCTTAGGGTCAGGGGCTATGGCTGGTTTGCTCAATATGATATCTCAAGGATGCTTCAATGTGCCTGGCACAGAGGGGATGCTCCATAAATATTGAATTAGTCCATTCAAAAAGTAACGAATGATCCCTTTTGCCTCGTGGTTTAAAGGTGAAGACACATTGTAACTCACCACAGCCAAGGAGAGTAGCCAGAGTTCATTAGTCAAATAAATTGTTGGGAGGAACCAGTTTTATTTATTGATTTGTTTGTTTTACTGAGTATAAGAGTAAAGCTTATGTGTTGTGGAAATTTTAGAAAACATAGAACTCCTATGAAGGTATGACATCCCCTCCCACAGAGCAGGGTGGTCTGGCCAGACGTAACCATCTTCACCACATTTCTGTCAAATATAGAAAGACATTGAAGAATTCACCCTGTGTGAACTCTTATTTAAATCTTTTGTCCTCATTTTTCCCCTAGTACCAGAAAACGTTCGGGCAATATCTCTCTCCCTCTCTTTCTCTCTTCCTTCTTTCCCTTTCTTTTCTCCCTTATTCCCTCTCTCCCCTTCCCTTCCTTCTCCCCTCCCTCCCTCTCTTTCTCTCTTCATTCTCACTCTTTCCTTTTCCTCTCTCTCCTTCCTTCTCTCTTCTCTCTCTCTCCCCCTCTCTCTCTCTCTTCCCTTCACTCCCTCTCCTCAGCCCCACATCTCCCACGATGGAAGGGTAGTTCCGCTGTGGCTCTGGCTATATTTTATAGACAGAATCTGTCTAAACAGTTTTAGTTCTTTCTCAGAGAGCCAGGGAGGATTAAGGAATGGAGTTCCCCTGCCACACACACACATTAATAATTATCATCCCATCTCAAAAAAAAAATTATAAAATTAATTTAAAATTAAACCTCACCATACACACATAACTATTTTACACTTTTTTTTTTGCGACTGTACTATAAATTACAGTATTGCATCCCACTCTTTAGCTTAGCCTTTTGAGCATTTTCCCATGTAATTAAGTAATATCCCAAAACATGCTTTATGGGGGCCGCCAATATTGACTCTTATGGAAACCACATTGTTTTAGACAGTTCTCCTATTGTTGGGCATTGGGGTTGACGTGGCCGTTGGTATTTCTCTTCCATTTCACACTATAGGGAAGGCATTGATGCTACAAAGTGGACTTCGCCAGAAGACAGGAACGAGCATAATGAAAGGGGGGCACTTTCATTAAGGACCCAGGTCTCCACATTTACGAGACGCATCCTCCTCCTGCTGGTCTGGCCTCCGGGGGGTCAGAGGCTGACGCTGTAATCAGTGGGAGCCAAGTGTGCGGGCTGCCAACTTGACTCGCATTAGGAAGTTCCCAAATCTCCTGGGCTGTATCTTTCTTCAGAACCTGACAGATCCAGGCATAGTGCAAATTAAATAGGATGAGCCAAGCCAAATCTCCCCCATCTTTCAAATTTCTGAGCATAGATCTGGAGCAGCAAGGGGACTTTTAACATCGACCTCTGGTAAAAAATGATAACACACTTGTGTTAATGGACCTGGAAAACCCCCAATTGCTAGAATCAGTGTGTATGTGTATGTGTATGTGGGGGGTAGTATTTTGCATTTTCATTTTTATTAGTTTGGTTCACTCTACCAGATTTTTATACTCTGTTCGTTAGGAATATGGAATGCCTATAAACTCTGAAAATCACACTGAACTTTGGGAAATGATCCAGCCTCTGGTTGCTAAAGAGATTAAAAAAAACAGAAAAAGAGGCACTTGTCATAAGTCAAGCTTCATTTTCATGCTTGATGTTCTTCATATGCACAGCCCCTGAGACCATTTCTGCCTTAGCTTATCGTAGGGGAGAAAAATAGTCATCTTGGGGGACATCTGCCATGCGCTATGTGAGTCCCACTGCTGAGTGATCACTTGCGGGCCCACCCTGGCTTTCAGTGGGCAGATCCCCTGGAGAGGCAACCCAGATCCACGTGGAAAAGCCAACTCATCCATGAGAAGCCTTCAGTGTTGGCTCTGGGCCAGGATCGTGTTTTCAGATCACCAAAGAACACACCACTTTTTGGTGTGTTTTCTTTCGCTCTGGCTTACAGTATGCCATTCGGTTCGGGAAGGGAGGTACTGAGTCATCTCCCTGGTCTGCTTACAAAGGTGGCCATTCTTGCACGGCATATAAATAAGAAATAAATGTGAAAAATACGACCCAACCTGGGTTGGTGACATTAATAAGTGATCTGGTTGGGTTGTATGCAGGACAGGTGTGCATGGGGCACTGGTGTCTAATGGCTGTCTCTCCGCAGATGTATCACAATCTCTTGACATAAACGTGGGCTAACCAGAGGTTGGGTTAATTGGAAATGATGACCTGTGTCCGGCCTGTGTGCATAGTTTGTTGAGGAGATAAACGTTGGCTAAGCCAGGTACCTTGTGCTGGGAATTCAGCATTGTTTTTGACACTGACCTATCCTTTTCTACTAATATTAGCCTTTTAACGAGGTCATGCTGGTGTCAATTTTTTATATATAGAAAATTTGTAACTATCTGACCTTCATCATCTGTACAGATTCCTTTTTGTATATTTTCCTCATACCTTCTTCAATCTCATGCTTTTTTCTTTGTCTTTTTAATTGTTTTTCAAATCAAAAAATACCAGAATCAGTTTTCACGTTGGGATTACACAGCATTCCTTTGTTTTAAGAGCCCCTCTGTTGGTCCTCTACCTCGAGGGGTGGGACTTACATTCTTCTCTTCTCTGTGTTAATGGACTTACACTATTCTCTCGTTAGTGTCAAGTCACCTTTGGAGTTCTGTAGAAACCATGGGGTAGCCTCATGATGCAGTCTTCTCAGGTCACTCACCCAACGAAGACAACACAAGAAACTCTCTTGTAACGATTTAGTCCACCACGGTGCTAGGGCAGGTCTTCAACTTTCTGCATTTAAGCCAATGTTAAAAGCAACCATCTGAATGATGCTATAGGTATATTAGATATAAAGTATCTGTTATCGAGCTGCTGGTTATGGTTGTAGCCCATCTGTGGTTGGAGAGAAACAGAGTAGCTCTGTTCCCAACTCCTTGGTGCTCTGGAAATTCCTTCCTTCCCCTCTTTGTATTCCTCTCCAGTTTCACAATGTGATATCCACTGAAATGAAACTTTAAAAGTCCTGATTCCGTTAGATATCATGAAAATGTTAAGGAATGGAATTCATAGCTTAGATTTCCCCATCTGTACTTTGAGGATAATATTTAAACACACAACAACAGGCAATGGCAAAACTAAAAGTTGAAAATAACTAGGCAAATACAATATCAGGAGTTCTGATGAGAGTAAGCATTGAGGAGGTGGGGTAGGCAGCTTCACAAGACAATTTGGAGTGAGAGAGCACAAACTGAGGCAAAATTAACAATGGCTTAAAGTGTTGACTCTTCTGAGAATATTTCTATTTAATACACTGGAAAACCTTCAAGAACCAAAGGATTGACTCTATAACAACAGAATATCAGACCAAACGACAGAAGTGAGGATAATTTTGGGATGGGGTCTTAACACAAAGCTTTTAAGTCACCAAATAAACTGTCCCTGTTAAGAAGCCTCTTTAAACTGAGTTTTGAGAGTCAATGCCCCTGGGCTCTAAATCTTTGAAATAAGGCAATTTCTCAGAAAGAGTGATTAGTGCCTTGCTGTAGCACTGCCCCCGGGGCCTCTGCTTGGGGACCCCATTATAACAGGCTGCTTTGTCGCAAAGTGCTTCAGGTGATTGTCAGAAACAAATCCTCTTTAGGCATCCCTTTACCTTTCCGCTGATGATTTTAATCTGGTGACGTTTGGAAACTTGATAAGGATAAGGTGCAAGGGCCGCTTTGAGCCATGGAAGCTGCACCAGATTTACGTGGAGGCAGGTTAGACCAGAGCTCGCGAGGTGCGGATGCCAGACCAGACTCCCAAGGAGGCGGAGGGAGAGACAGAGAGGTCTCGGTGATGTGCTGTTGTCCCTGGTCATGGGTAATGCCAGGTGCCATTGACTATGTATATGGGGAGATGGCTGAGGGGAGTACCAGAAAAGCCTGCCAGTAGGAAATGAGCAAAAATTCCAGCTAGGCAAACACAATTTTATCATATGCTATGAACTTCCCTGACCTGGCTCTTGCCTGCTTTTCCACCCCCCTATCTCACTACCCTTCCATCATACATTAGACTTCAGCCATGATGATTTTGGAACAGGCCAATTTGGTTTCTGCCACTGGACTTAGTATACCAGGTGTCCTATTCTCCATCCTTCTTATTTCATCTTCCATATCACCACCCAGGATGGTGCTCCTCTAATCAGTATACCTAGGTTACCCTATTATTACGCCACTCACATAAATGATCTGGAACCATCTTATAAATTTGCCTTTTTTTTTTTTTTCTATCTTGCTTCTAGAATAGAAGTTTCTTTTCAATCAGGGGACGTATCTCTTCTTCTTAGCACCACCTGAGTGCCTAGAATAGGAGCTGGCATACAGTAACTTCTGAGTAAATATTTCTTGCATAGATAAATCAGTAAGTGGATAAACAGGAGAACCAAGATGGGAACTAAAAAGTAGGTGAAAGATAGAAAGCCTTGGGATATAAGACGGTCACCTAATCACAAAGAATTAAGCAAGAAAACAGCTACGGGGACCAAGGAAAGTGTCATCCTAAGCTTAGCAGTGAATACTGATGTGAAGAAAGGCCACCAACATAGATGTCCTTAAGTTTGCTCTAATTAGTGATCACTCTTAGACTTATAGCCTACAGTCTACCTGAGCCTGAGTGGGGAGTAAGTCATTTTTAGAGCCAGCTGGCTTGAGCTAGGAAGCTAAGTGGACATTATAAACAAAATCTAAAACCAGAATGGCAAATCCTGGGCTGGCATTGGCTCTGCCACATTCCTCTCTGCACCCACAGCAGACAGCATAAAGAGATCGCAGACTCTTTACTGCTGATCCAGCAACCATCAGCGACTATGATGTACATTCCATTAGGGCAGGACTTTTGTCTGTTTTGGTCACTGTTTTGTTCCCAGTATCTGGAACTGTGCCTTTTACTTGTAGGTATTTGATAAGTATTTGTTAAATTAAATGTTTGATGAGTGACTCAATAACATTTTGCACATGAGATATATTTTATTTGCCATCGCTGAGCTAAAGTAAAAGATAACTAACCTGGTGGTCCTAAAAGGTATTTCCATGCTGGGAGCAGGCCACTGCCTCAGCATCATCTGCAAGTCCAAAGTCTGATGCTATGTTTAGAGCAGCTCAGCTAAGGTTCAAGATTTGTTCCCTATACACCAAATTATACTACTCAGTAAAATATGCTATATAGGATATTTGTTATATGCTACGAGGACAGCATTTATTTATTGCCTGTGACATACCTGTGCTCTCGTCCTATCAAACGGCTATAGCTGGGATTGCACGTGAGTTTTATATAAAAGATCATGATCTCTTTTTACTTGTTTATTTATACCACAAGTATTATCTGAGAACATGTGTGTCAGCCCTGTGCTGGGGATACACAAACGAACAATAATGTTCAGTTCTTATTCAATCCTAAGACCTTTTCATGGAGATTGCATTTTAATAAGAAAGACAGAAAATTAAATCAAAACATAAATATATACTATAATCTCTGACAATGACAAATTATTTGTTCAGTAGAGTCGTGGAGACAGGAGGTTGGTTAGAACGGGTTTCAGAAAGAATGAAATGTTAGGAAATACAATAGCAATATGGGACAATTTTTATAAATGGGGTTTGTTTTACAGGGAAGCCAAGAAAATTTATTGTAGTTGTAAGAGCATTGGGGTCAAGGATTTTATTAAGGTGAGAGGTTGTTTCAGAGCTGGTGGCAATGATCCTTTGGATGGAGAAACTTTGCAAAAGTGAGTGGATAATCTGAGGAGCAACACCTGCGGGGAGGCACGAGCGGGTGACCCCACGCACCTCCTCCAGCCGATAGCTTTTCTTCCGAGGAAGGTGAAGGGCATTCGAGGAATGACGCCACCCCGTTCATGCGGTGGTAGGATGTGCTTAATCTTGCTTCCATCTTTGTTTCTTTGTGTCAGCCTGTTGAGGAAACTGAGGTAGTTCAGTAGCTGGCTTACAATTGAATCCTGGGATGCGAAGAGAAATGAGAAAGAATTGTCATCTTCAGGGACATCTCGGTCCAGTAGACTCCTGGAAAAATGCATCCTTGTCCCCATATTAATGAGAGGTTTCTCTTGGAGAGTGACTCATTCATTTAGTGGATTGGTCAGACCATTTAAATCCAGGTTTTTATTAAACTTTCTTTCTTTTACACCCATTCTTGAGTATGATGCCTTGAATTCACAAACTCTAATTAAATATGCTTGGCTAATAACTTCACCATGAAAATATCTCAACCTATTAAAGTTAGAATAAAGTATTCTGCTTTTGACACTCTCTTAAACCTCATAGGATTTGAAAAACTTGAAGTATGCAGAGGGAAATTAGACTAAACGCTCACATATATTTTATTAGAAACATTTCTTTAAAAACATGAAGACAAGGGGAAAAAAGACCAAATTCAATTTTTGAGCTGGCACTTCAACTTCTCTGCACATAGCTCTCTTCTAAACAGGAAAAATAACACCAGCTTTGTTCCTGAGCATATGCTTTTGACATTTTTTTTCCCTTGAAGTCTGTGAATTATTAATAAACTAATTTCTCTTTATAGTTCAATCTTTGGAGATTTAAAGTGTTCACTCAAACGCACAGGGAAGAGATAGAGCTTCAGTTCCAATCAGCTCCAGTCCTCTCTGGAGATGCTGGCCTTGAGGGATCTCTGTGTCTTTGATATTGAGCTTTGATTCGCCTGGGAATTTCTGATCATCTCTGGAACTAGTCTGTTAATACCACTTAATGCCCTGTTTAAGTTGGTCCATTTCTGCCAGCTGATTTTATGCTTTCACTTGGCTCCTGAGATAGTTTATGTGTATGTTTATCGCATATATCGGTACATATATCTCACTGTATAGTTTCACTTGATGGATTATTTCTTGGCGAGTGATATTAGAAGACTGGGCTTTCGATGACAGAGGGTATCTAGTGGATTGGCTGCTCCTGTAATAAACCCTGTTGGATCTAAGTACTACCAAGGGTGCTTCTTCCTTCCTGAGTGGAGCTTAGAGGAGAGAGATTCTGGCTATTTAGAGTAAATAAGTGTGTGTGACCCAGAGCTGTACAGCAGTAGAATGGACGAGCTCTGTGGTAAGTTCCTCCCCTTACCATGCACCAATGAGCCTGTGAGAAGGAGCATCCAGGTGACCAGTGGTCAGAGGTGAGGGAGAGGGGATTCTTTCCTCAGCTAGGAGCCCACATAATTGAGCTGAAGTCACTTCCAGTATTATATTTCTGTTGCTTTCTGTGGTCTCAATGTATGAAAATTATCATTCCTATTTTTTCTTTGTTTTTCTTTTTCTTTTTGGCAGTGGGAGAAACTGAGACACTGAATTTAATTGACTTGCCCGATATCCTGCGTACTGTATTAAGGAACTGAGCATGCTTTTTCATCTATTTGATAGACCTTAGGGGGATTCGGATTCTGGAAGAAGTCTTCTGTTTCTCTGATCTCTGGTCTATTTATTGATCCAAAAAAAGGGGCGGGGAAATCTAGTAATCTATGCATCAGTTCCCTGCTTCTCTCTCCCGTAACCCTCTCTGTTTTCTCCCTGCCCTTTAAGCCCTAACCTCAGTGACCTGTGGGATTACCAGGATACAATGTTCAAGCGAGACAGTCACCGGGCACCACGTTGACAGGGATGCTTAGCGGACCCACTGAGGAATTGAGATTCTGCAGCAATGACAGAATCATTCCCAACATTGTGGGCTCATGCAGACAGCGAACTTGCCTCTCTCCTGTGCAGGCCTGGATCAGAACCTGAGCCACAGAAGGGAAGGAAGGCAGAAGGAGAAAAGAAAGCTTTTCACTTTTTTAAAAAAAAATTTTAAGCCAGTTCTATTTGGAGAATTTATTTACTTTTTTTGTTTGGCGCTAGGGGTTAAAGGGCTTGCAGCAGTGGAAGCTGGGGGTCGCCAACTGTTTGCCCTTTCTCTGGACTCTCTGGGCCACCCTGCCCGGTGGTGAGTGTCAGCTTTCTCAGCCGTCCTCACCCAGGACCTAAGACCTCTGTCTCTCCAGGACCTGAGAAAGCTCAGTTCAGCTATTGCCAGGGCCAGGCTCTGCCAATTAGAGACTCAAGTGATTGTCCATATGAAACATCATCTCCTTTTACCAACATTGGTCTATCTCTTTAAAGACCCAGGAAGCTTTGGAATGAAAAGACCTATTTGTCCAAGAAAAACTTTTTTCATAGTTTGCAAGATTTTCAGCCATTCCTTGTTTCTTCTTAAAGGCTTTGGTTTTCCACTTTGCCCTCCATCAAACCCCTGGGTTTCCTCTGAAGGAATAGTGTTCCTTGTTCCACCTTCATTCATATTACAGAAATACGTGTGCATGAGCACATCACATTTCTTTGTAGAGGTGGAATTGAAGTGATTTGCATCTTATCTTTTGTTTTGGAAGGAACAAGAATGTCTCAGGAATGGTGTGGAGATTCCCAAATAGGCACTGTATGGAGATTCTCTGGAAAAGCAGAGCAAGGAACTGCCTCCTGTGCTTGTGGGGCTGGTCCATCTGAAGTCTGCAGGGAGGGCCGGCAGGCTGGAAACTCCGGCAGGAGTTGACAGTGTCCTCTTAAGGCAGAATTTTTTTTTCTATTCTGGAACATCTCAGTGTTTTCTCTTAAGGCATCCAACTGATCGGGTGAGGCCCACCCACATTATTGAGGGTAATCTCCTTCACTTAAAGTCAACTGATCGCAGATGTTAAGCACATCCACAAAATACCTTCATAGCAACACCTAGATTAGTGCTTGATTATGTCACTGGGCCCTATAGCCCAGCAAAGCTGACTCAGGAATTAGCCATCACATGCACCACCACCAAGTCCTGTCATTTATATTAACCAACCCTCTCTCAGATTCATTCGCTTCTCTGTGTAACTCCACTCACCACCCTAATCTAAGCGGCCGTCGTGTCTCCTGGTCCAGTGCAATGGCTTCCTAATTTTTCTCCCTTCCTATGCTTTTCCCAAACTGTTCTTCACCTTGCAGCCAGAATGACCTTTTCAAAATGCGTACCTGATCCTATACTCCTCTGCCTAAAATCACCCAATTACCATTGCCTGGATATAGGATCAGTCGCAACTTCTTAACACCAGTTGGAAGGCTCTGCTGGGTCTGGCCACTGCCCACGTCGGTGGCCTCTTCAGTGATCTCTGCATTCTAGCCACACTAGCCTTTCAGTATCTTGTGTTCATCCTGTGTCCTTCTACCACAGGGTCTTTGCAAGTGCTATTCTTTCTACCTGACCCCTGGTGCCCACCCCCCTGGGCCTGGGTAACTCCTATATGTACAATAAGCAAAGTCACCCTATTTCCTTCCTGTACCACCCTGACCAGATCATAGTCTCTAATTACATATTTTCATAGCCCACACCCCTCCTTCGGAAGATGTATTGAACTGGACAGTTTATGTTCATTTGTGTGATTATTTCAATAATGTGTGTTGCCCACAGACATCGCTCTGTGAAGAGAGCAGTGATGACTAACTTGTTCACCACCACATAGCTGGCATCCTGTGTGGTACTGATATATGAAGGGTACTCAGTAAATAGGTTCAGCTGAATTCACGAATGGATTGTCCATGTTAGGTTGGAGGTCACGAAAGGATGCTGGTTGCATCCTGCCCTTTCCTTCTTCCCACTTCCTGTTCTTCCCCCTGTCTTGACCCCAACAGTTTCCTCTGACTTACAACCTTCTATCACAGTTGGGCACCGAGACTACAAGTTTTAAAGATGGCTGGGCAATCAACACTGTCGTCAACTGCATTTTCACGCTTCTGGCTGAGCTCATTTGGCCCCTAGAAGAGATAAGTTTTGCCATATACCTACTGTCTTTAGTCTACATATAGTTTTATTGTTTTGAAGACAGCCCCACTATTTTAAAATCAGGAGATTTCATCTCAAATATAAATTTATGACTTCTCATTAAAAAAAGAAAGAAAACAAAAGATCTGTCTACCCTGGGCCTGTCATCCCATATGGCAAAAATCAAGTTGAGTTGAGCAGCAACTATCCATATAAGAAGGGACAGGTGGTGACCTCCAGTTCAGCACATGCCTGTGAGGTCCCCTCACTCACTCAGGTTATCCATCTGGCCCCTGTGCACAGCAGAGTTTGAGGCCCCCACTGTAACTGACAGAAAGTTACCAACGAGCTGACTTTTCCCTTCCTTTTTCTCTTCTCTGCAATAAACTCCAAGGAACAAACATTAAAAATTATTAGAGAGCAATCAATATTAGGTTCATCAAAGCTCTCTCCCATGGGCTGTGGCTGACCACAGCAAGGCCAGCAGTCTCTACTGTTCACTCAATGCTTTTGGTAGAGGCGGGCTGAGGATAAAAAGAAACTGTGATTTTATAGGCAGATTCTCAACAAAAACTGAAACAACTATTATATCCGTTCATACATCAGTTGCTTCTGTCTGTAGAATGGGAGTGAAAATACTTAGCAGAACCGAAGGCCAAAACGGCACAGTTTGAAGGCCACATACACGATCTTTTACAGCCTGATGTCTCCCGGGAACTTAAGTAAATTCCCTGAGCTTATGACCTTCCATTGGAAACAATACAAAGGGTCGTTATTTACTCGATTCTCATGCTTAAACGGGGGGGGGGGGGGGGTGGTTTGTTGAGGAGGGAGGAAGTCCAGATGAAAGTTAAAAATAGGGCATGTGAATTTAAAGCAACTTTCTCTGGGATCATAAGTCTGTTGAAGGGAAATAAAGAAGGAAGAAAAAATAGATACCATATTAAATGAGTTTCCTGGAAGAATGTTATTTGCTCACAAATATTTATCCAGAGAACTCTTCCGACTAATTCCTCATTAACGAAAGTGTCCTGGAATGTAGGTGGAACCCATCGAATGTCCTTGAAGGAAACTTGAGAGCTAACTCAGAAAAATCTCAGGCTTATGGATATTTTCCCTGTTCTGTACATTTATCCCAATTACTCTCCTCCCTTGTAATTAAGTTTCTTTTCTCTTTTTTTTCTTTTTCTTTTCATAATAACGGGAATACCTACATATAATACTCCCAACTTTCTGGAAGGCATAATTTTATTTTGGGTCATACGGCTAAGTGAGAAAAGAATACCCACACCGTTCCCAGTTTGCAGGGTCTGTAGCAAAAGGGGCCCCTTCTATTTTGCAAACGTGATTCACTTAATAATAAACAAAGATTGTTTTCTGCAATTTAGTCTGGGGTGGGGAGGGCTGACTCTAAACTTCCAACTCTGCCTCTCAAGCATTATTTTAATCAGGGAATTATGTCACAGGTGGAGACATGTCCCTGGGAAAGAAAGCATCTGCTTCCATACAAATGTCATCAGTAATAAAGAAAGATGGGGAAGCCACGTGATCCAGGCATTGGATTGTGTCCATATCAGATCTGCTTTTCAGTTGTAAAAACAGTAAGTTACTCTCGATGAGTCTTATGCACTCTGTGAAAACCTTTTCTTAGCTTTACCAGGGTCCACAAAGAGACGTGAGAAACTGGCGAAGGCTTTAGAAAATGATCGGTTCTGAATTCTGCCTCCAACTCCAAACGCCACTTCCTGCTTCAGAAGCAAGAGGCTTGGGGGAAAATAAGTTTAAGCTCGTAAAAACACTCAAAGGGCATAGTGGCCATCAAACAGCTCTGAGCAAACTGCATTGCAAATGAATCTGAAAACATGTGGATTCAATTTTCCTTGAAATGCCCAGAGGTTAAAAAATTAAGGGGGGAATGTTTGGCAGAAAGAGCCTGGGGTTTGGCTATGCACACAAGTTTCTGAAAAATAAATTGATTGTTTTGCCAGAGAGAAAATATTACCTGGTCTCCCTTCTCAATCACATCTCTAACTTAATTACCAACGGCCCCGTTTCCCATTGTGCCTGCGAAGCGGACATAAGAGTTGAACTCATTTGAAAGAAAGCAAGTTTTATTCATTCCCAGGGTGGCCTTGCGCGTGGCCGGCCCAGAATCTCAGTGCTGTCATGGGTTTCGATTCAGTGACATGGTGGCAAGAAAACCATCTGCTAGCAAAGTCGTTTCTCCCTTGCCTGGTGCCTCCCATCTGCCTCCACTCATCAAATTTTACCCCTCTTTTGCCTTCCGCCAACCCCCCAAATAATACCTTTTTTTTATGACCAAATAAACACAGGCAAATGTGGAACTGCTTTAGAGCAAATCCAAACTGTTTTAAAAGACCATGAAAATAGACTGGGTTGGGGAGGGGGGCGGTTACTACATCTGTGAAAAGGCAGTGATTAGCCTTAAAACAATGTGAGGCCAACGGCACAGAGTCCCATTACGAGATGATGTTCGGTGCCTGTAAGTGGCTGTTCCTGGTCTCTGAGGTAGCAAAACTGTCACATGGTTCTGTTGTTGCCATGGCAATAATCTGTAATTGTGCAGAAAATCCACAGAACTCCTGAGCAACTCCTTAGTGGATGGGGCTGAAAGAAAATCAAACCCCTGAGTTGACATGATTATGAAAGTGTGTGGGCCAAGCTGGCCCAGGTGAAGCTGACCCGATTGTGTGCATTCCCCTTTCCAGCCCCGAGCGAGCAATGGCGACCTCCCTCTTTGTGTATATTTTTCACACTTTTATGTTTAAAACTGGTAAGAGGTAAAAACCCTAGTCAGGTAAATGCTTCAGCTCACTCCTTAGAATTCTGAGCGCACAGTTTGGAGTCTACAGGATGAAAATGGAGGCTTTTTCAGCTGTCGGAACTTCTAGACCCTTGACGGACACTGAGGACGGACCAAGCCTGTTTGTACATGCAGGTAAAAAAGCAGCAGAGAGTTCACAGGCCAGGTGGATAGTTCTTTCCCAACAAAGGCACCAGGGACACACTGGGCAGGAGACTTGAGCGGCTAGGGTCTGTTGTTCCTGGGTCGCCTGGCAACAGAATACACACACATGCACAGCACACCCACCTGAAAGCGTGCCAAGACTCGCCTTCTTTAAGGCTAACTAATACAAACCATGCCCCAAATATGGCCGGGAAATAGAGGGTAGGTAGCATTTCTCCCTCTTGCGCTAGATGCTGTATGACATTTATGCGTGTATCAGCCGTCAACCCCAAGTGGTGGAGGGCACGAGTGAGAGGGGGAGCCCCCGACAGAAAACGGGGCCGGAAGAGGAGCCAGACAAATCTCTCTCATGTTCCAGGCTTCAGTGAGAATCCCATGGGAAGACAGCTTCCGAGTAGATCCCATGAGAACATCTGGGATGAAGACGCTCACGCCAGGCCCTAAACCGAGACTCATTAGTAGCAGTGCTTCATTTTTTTTCTCATTTATTTATTTATCCTCTCATGTACCACAAGTATGATCTGCTTCCCGAAACTCTGCAACTTTTCCTACTGGGAGCAGGCCAAGAAAGGTGGAGAATAACATCAAGCTATACATTTGAGTGCTTTCTTTCGGATACCCTCTCATTTGGGGTTATGCAACTACAGGCAACAGAAAATCACTTTGCTTAATTTCAGCAGAAACTCACTTTGTTTAATCCAAACATAGGAGAGCAGAGGGCTCACGGATTTGGGGAAAGGCTTAAGAATCCAGATAGGAATCTGACAACGTAGGGATCTGGGTAGCAAGAAATAAATGAACAGTCTGACTGACCATAGTTTGCCACTAGAATATTTAGCTTCAACTGTTTTTCTTTTCTGTCATTTTTCTCAAGAATTGGTCTTGGGAAAAAGGGTCCCAATGGCCTAATTTGGATCATGAACCCAGTTGTCTCAGGGTGTGTGTGTTGGGGGGTGAGGGTGACAGGCATGACAAGGAGAGAAGGGAGAGCATAGCCCTTAACTTAGAGTCTCATCAATATCCCAAAGAGTGGGAGAAACGTAATTTCTCAAGGCAAAAATTAAGTGCACTTGTGGGAGGAAGGAGATTGGATATTGTGACGGTTTGTGGCATTGGCTTGGTGAAGAGACAACCCGACAACACGTGGAGGGAAAGTGGAATAGTGGAAGTGAACCGACTTACGATGGCATGCCTGAGCAGAGACTTGTGAGGAAAATGGGAACAAAAAGGTAGATAGATGGAGAACGAGTGAGAGAGAATCTAGAAAATACTTTGTTTGGTGTCCTCTTCCGGAAAGCATATAGAGGGAAGACAACAACCTGATCTGACGCCAGCCACGCCAATGGGGCCGACTTCCCGTGAGTCAGAGCTCCCGGTTAATGTCCCCTTTTCATCACGTCTGCTAGGGGTTGACATTGACCGATCAGCAGACTACTCAATTATAAGTCTACCTTCTCCCCGAGGTGCCGCTAACTAAGGCAGGAACCATGTTGGTGCTCACACACTCCATGGAGTTCTACGTTGCTTTTGTCGGTGGGGTTCAGCCTCTTTTTTTCTTTCCCCAGCCCCATTCCTGTTAGATGTGAATTCATCTCTGCAAAAACCTTTCCTCGGGATTACTGATTTCCCGCCCCCCATACTCTTAGCTGTGAGAGAGGAGCACACGTGGCGGGAGCTTGGAAATGCAACCTCACGGTGATGTTATGCAGAAATCTCCATGTTCTGGAAAGCTCTGACCCTTTGTCCTGCCAAGCGCCACTTTTTTCTTTTTTTTTTTCTTTCTAAAATCACAGCATGAAGGGTATGCCTACATGCACTTAATTTTTAAGTGGAGAGAGGAAAAAAAGACATGGCTCGGTACCTCTCCATTTGCAGGAGCTGCTTTTTAGACAAGTGGGACAAACTGCAGCCTTTTTTTTTTTTTCTTTCTTCTGTCTTGATAAACATAATGGGCCACTTTGGTAGTTTCAGCTGTAAATGCACTTCTCTCTACCAGGATGATGCTTTCATGTGCAAGAGTGGAAAGAGAAAAGATTGAGGTGCACCACGGTGACAGGCGAGCAGAACGCAAGGGGAGCTTGTTACGCAATTACAGAGCATATCCCAAACGCTCTTGAATGCCAAGTCCATGGCTTCCCGAACCAGAGAGGAGAATGTTTGTAAACCACTCAAGGTCCAGTTCAGATCTCCATTAGTATTAAAATCGATACTCTGGGCTGGAGACAAGAAGACACTACTGACATCCTTCCAGAGAGACTGCCAATTAGCCTCAGGCAGAAAGCTCCCTGCCCGCACTCCTCTCAGTGTCCCTTCTCCCTTGAAAAGAGGCAACTCTAGCTGCCCTTGACTTTAATACAAACTTTTCCATTTAACATTTGATGATTCCATTACTTTTTCCCAAAAAGAAACTCCTAAGTTGCTCTACCAAAATACTTTTCTCTCAAAACAACTGTGCAGATTTAAAAGTTTCTAAGAAAGTCACTTCGCACCCAATTCTAGACAGGCACCCAGCTTCAGAGTCACTGCACAAATTCACTATCATAAATGAGAATAGAATGTAACTAAATTGTTCTGTATAAAATAGTGGTTGAATGCCTTGACTATGGAGTCAAAAAACTTTTGGTTTCAGTTCTAAAATTACTAGTTAATTTATCTTTTTGGATCTAAGATAATAAGAGTAATAATGATGTCTATCTCATAGGGCTATTGGGAGGATTCAATGAAATAATGCACACAAAGCACTGAGCCTATTATTTCTCCTATTGAAAGTACTCAATAAATGGTGAGACTTATTATTAATAATTTACATCTTGGGTAGAACTCCCAAACATGTGACCATCAAAATGGGTGAAGGGGAAGGAGTGTCTGGAGCTCTGGACCCTTATGACATGCTACGGTGCACCAGCACTGGATTCCTGATCACCTGCGTGTCCCCATCTCACCCAGGTCTCTTTGCCACCTTGTTCCCACCACTTATGCCTTTAATATGGCCATGTCTTCAGTCCTACATCTCCTAGCTTGGGCAGGCTGTCCACAGTGGGATATGCAAGCTGCAGATGACTCAAAAAAGTCTCACTTGTTGATCATGTTTATCTCACATGGCTTCAAGGTACCAGTTAGATAACAGGAATGAAGCAGGAAACACATGCACACACAACATACACACACATGCTAAAGTGGAGTCATCCTATTACACATCCACACGCAGACACATGAACCTAAAGCTAACACTCCACAACTGTCCATTTATTCTAGAAATGGACATTTTGTACATCTCACATGTTAGGGATTGATTTAGATTGGGATGACAAACTGGTATCAGCCAAAGCTCAGGTCAGCTCACAGAAGGAAGGACGATGCCCACCAGTGGGCCATTTCTTTGGACTCTGGTGCCTTTCTGTCAGTCCACGCTCTCAGCAGAGAATGGGCCAGGTTTCCGAGGATGTGAAAAGGCAGGACAGAGCGGTATTTGGGAAGTGGCAAGTGGGGAGCAGGAAATAGCACGGCCAGCTCTTACACAGGCTCAGGTTGCTCACTGTCACATACAATAAATCTGCTGCAAATACTGAGGCAATTAAATACAGTAAAGAGAATACAAATGTGGGGAAAAAAAGCTATTGTAATTGGATATTCTAGAACTCGAGACTCAGGCATAATATTTTTATAATAGTGTATATAAGAGAGTGTTCTATTCAATAACAAACATAATGAGGATTAAATAATTGAACAACATTATTTCAAAATATTCTCTGGGTTGGATCTTATGTCCCAGCATCTCAAATACACACAGTTCTAGTTATGGGAATATGCAGTGTTAGGACAATGAGCTCCAGCCCACAGAACATCTGGCTTCAACCAATGTTCTCAAGCTCTTGTTTTTATAAGTAGTACATTTGGAGGGCCAGGTTTGCATGCTTGGGTCATTTGACTTACTTGATGCATAGATAATTCTGACCACTTGTTATGGCTGGTAGTCAGAGGCACCTGACTTCAATCCCTACGAGTGGAAATGGCTCTGTTTTTTTTTAATTTAGTCACCTAAGAATTACTTTTAGGTTCCTGCATATTACTTTTAGGTTCCAAACATATTTATCGAAAACCAACGGTAAGTCAAGTTCCCTGTTCTCACAAATTTATAATTCAGCAGGGGAGACAGACATTGGACAAAATCCACACCTAAATGGCTGTTTGGGTACAGTTGTGAGGAATGGTTCAGGGGAGAAGAATGGTATGTCATAGCGGGGATGCTCGCCTGGTCTGGAGGTCGGGCAAGGCTTCTCTAAGAAGGGCAATATTTAAGATGTTAAAACCAATGGCTGACTTGGTGAAGAGGAAAGGGAAGCAGAGGGAGGGGAGAAGGGCATTCCAGAGGGAGAGCGACCAGTATGTGCAAAGGCCCAGAGCCAGAAGGGATGAGAGGTGTGGAGGAACCCAAGAAGGCCAATATCATGGGAGTGTGAGCAGCTACAAGGACGAGAGAGAGGAGGTAGACTGGGCCTTGCTAAGAATGAGGGTAGCCAGGACCTAGATCTTGTTCTCAAAAGCACCATCTAATGGAGAAGCAACTGCTTCTCAAAAGCAAATTGTGTTAATTAGGCTCTCAAAAAATTTTTATTGAATGTATAATCACTCCTTGCAATTTGTCCCATCTGGCAAAAGAAAAAGAGATGCACAATTTAAGGTCAATCCTACTCCTGGTGGCTGGCACAAACACAGTGTGTTTCTGCTAGAGATATGTCCCCAGCTTGAGTCAGTTTATATGGGAAATGGGTTGAGGCAGATTATTGGGGACCAGTTCAGATGCAATGAATGT
>PVKZ01005325.1:0-56147 GCA_004027375.1 Macroglossus sobrinus
GCGTCCCCGGACCGGTGATGGGCGCTCGGATTTCTTGCTGAAGGACGCGCCTGCTCGGTCTCCCTGTCGGCGGCGAGTCACTACTCTCCTCTCTGGGACGAATAACCGTGCTCTGGGGACAGACCTCGAGATCACGCAAGGGTCTCGTTTCTTATGATTGCCATCCCCGCTCAGTGGGTGGCCACTGATGGCGTCTTGCCCACGAACACGGTCGCCGTCGTGGTTCCCAGATGGCCCTGCTCCGGCTCCTTCGCTCCGAATGTGTGAACTGGGCCTGTGCCCTCGGGCAGTTCGGTCCCTTTCCCGTTCATCTCGTTGCAGTCACCGCTTGCACCAGCGTGAACGCACTTTCGCTTGCCACGTTACAGTCCCCTGCCACCACCCTTGATTTCGTGGCTCGGATCGTCGGTGTGGACACCGGGCCCGCCCCCCCCTCAGCGCCTGCATCCTTCGTACACGCGCTTGTCAATTCCTTATTGAGCGTCCCCCCCCCATTTTCGGGGGTCAGACGATCTCCCAGACTCACCCTGGGTTTTCTCTGCCCCGGCCCTGGAACGAGCCGCGTCTCCGAGGAGTCCTGGTTCCTTTTCCCGGAACGTGGTGTTTAGAAGCCAAGATCTGAATGATCTGAATGCCGGGTGTGCTCATTCCCACGGAGGGGACGCGCCAGCTCCCTCGATGTGCTTTCTCGTCCCTCTCGTTCCTTCCTCCCTCCTCTCCCTCACTCCCTGTCTTCCGTTTCCCTTCCTTTCCCTCACGGGCCCTCACCCCGGCTGGCCTGCCAGCTCCGTGGGGACGGGGTCTGACCGCTCCCGCTCACGGCCAGTTCCCCGGCACCCCGCACGGCGCCTGATGGGTCCCCACACGGAGGGCACGCAGAACGATGCCGACACGTCGGAAGTGCCCCGCGGGTACTTCTGTTCTAATCCCCCCTTCCGGTGGCGTCACGGAATGAACGGGCGAATGAGCCCCTTGTGCTTTCCAAGGCCAGCGCGTGGGTGTCCCGGGGGCCCCTCTCTGCCCACCTCTCGGGAGTCCCCCTCCTAAAACTCGGTGACGGCTCCCGCCGTGCATGCGGCTTGACACGGCAGGGGAGAGAGAGAGAAGGCTCGCAGCTGGCGGGATCACCGAGAATCTGGCTGAGGGCGCTCGGGGCGGGAGTCCCTGCAGGCGGGGCCCAGGCTGAGCCAGCAGGTGCCGGGGGAGAGAGAGAGACGTGGCGAAGGGGTGCTGAAGTGTGAGCCCCCCGGACGGCTGGATCCCGAGCGGGGGGCCGATGCCGGGTGCTTCGTGATAAAGCAGTAACGTGCCCAGAGCCGTGGCGTGGTTTTAGACCCACGGGTGCCCACAACACGAGCCCCACCAAAAGAAACGATACTTTGATCCGATCCCAAATATCGTATCACAACGTGTTATCGATAAGGAAGCTATTAATGAGATACTGTGTATACCTCGTCCATGCAAGTGTTTGAAATCGGGTGTGTATTCACACTCACGGCCCAGCTCGGTTCAGAGCAGACACGTTTCAGGGGTGCGGGGGCCACCGGGGCTCCCGGCTGCCGTGTGGACGACGCCGCTGTCACTCCAGAACGGAGTGTGTGTCACGATCTGCCACCGCAGAGCTTTTCGAGCTGGGTCGTGAAGGCCACTGGCCAGTCTTTTTTTTCGGGAGAGAAGGGGAGATTCAGGGAGTGGGGTGCTGGTGCCCCACCCCCAAGCTTTAGCCCAAGCAGACCCCTCCCTTCGCTCTGGTCTCTGGACTGGGGTCCCAGTCACGACATCCTTTGATAAGAGTGTTCTCTCGTTTTTAAAGAAAGAGAGAGAGAGGTCTGAAACCTGGCTGACCTCGAACCCCTCAGCTGGAAGTCAGTCGCCGAGAATGTTTGGACTTGGAAGCTCCCATATATTTTAAATGAACATCTCCACCCCCAAAAAATCGCCCCTCGTGACCAGAGGCCACCGCCTGCCTCATGAGCAGCCATGCGGCGTGAGGTCCCTGCAGGACAGGCAGGCGGTGCCCGTCCGAACATCCCCAGGAGGGGGACCGCGGGGGGCCCCCTGACGCGCTCAGCAAATCCCAGAGCTGCGGAGACGAACGCGAGGTCTGAGGGGCCCGAACGTTCCCTCCGTGCCGATGGCCGCTCTTCCCTGCCCCTCGTCTGGCCACGTTGCGTGTCACTGTCCCCCTAACCTGAGGGTCTTTGCGTTCAAGGCTACGAGTGCAGGGGTGGGACAGGACGGGGCTCTGCGTTCTCACAGACTCAGAATGGTGTGCTCTGAGACGCTCACCCCGCTCCCCTGACGCCGACATCCTTCCAGGACTTCGAAACGCGCCCCCCGTTTGCCCGGCGAGCCCGGGGGGCCGGACGCTGAGGCTCCTGGAGGGGCTGTCTGTCTGGGAGAGGCGGGAGGGCATCGGGCACGGGCGTCGGCGGGGCGCAAGCCTAGTGGAGGGACGTGGCTTGGTTCGTCACTGCCCCTCCCGGTCCGGGCGGCTCCGAGGGGTCGCCGGAAAAGGCACTGCTTGCTCGGTGCCGCCCGGAGCAGGCGACGGTCCCCTGCTCGTGTTTCCAAGATGGAAAACATTTCGTAGAGGGGCGCAGCTGGCCACGTAGACGTGTCCCCACGGCCCACGCTAAGCGGGAACCTGGGGACACGCAGCTCGCGGGGTGGGAAAGCGCTGGGGGCTTGGGGGGGGTCAGTCTGGCCCACGCGGCCTGGCTCGGCAGCCAGTCGTCCCGTTGGTTTGTTAGTTTAGGCATGTTCCAGGACAGAAACCGTTCGATCTGAAGTCCCCCCGGGCCCGGGATCGTGCGGGTCACGCCCGCCCTGGCCGCGGCTCCCACCCCCGTGAACTCGGGAGGCCCCCGCCCAGGCCCAGATGCTGTCTGGCAGCAGAGGCGGCGGTGATGGATGGGCGCCGTCCCCGTCCGCCCAGATGTTCCGCTTTCCTGGAAATGAGGCCCCGTTCGCTCGCTCCCGGCCCCCAGACACTCATAATTTATCCCAGAGTTGGTCAGCGCCCCACGGATGCCTGGGTCGGGTCCCGGGCTGTGGACGGGCCTCCCCGGGGTGCGGTTCCGAGCCCGTGTGTGCCAAACAGATGTGTCTAGATGTCCCCCGCTGGACGGAATCCCGGTCACGCTCTCGGCAGGGGCCCGAGGCGGTCACGGCTCTGTAGAATGGGGATTTGGCGAGATGGTCGCCAGGTCTTGGCCCGTTCCATGGACAAGGAGACGCCCGTGCAATCGTGGGGTGACCCCGGGCGGAGAAGGGGTCTCGGGGTAGCTCACCCCTTCAGGGGCCCTCGGGAGACGCTTCTCCACCAGATCCGCCCCGGAAGACCCAAGAACCTTCTCGTCCCCCAGAACTGTGTAGGTCTGGGGGACAGCAGGGTGGCGGCCGGTGGCGGCCATCGCGGGCCTTCGGGGCTGAGCGCTGAGAGGGGAGTTGCAGGAGCTCTCCGGCCCCGGCTGGGGCGGGAGCATCACTTACGGGGCTGTTCTCGAGAGTCCCCACAAGGGGGCCCTCGCGAGCTTTGGTTGGGGCGCTTGGGCACCGGGTGAAACCGGGCTTCGCCCCCTCCAGCCTCGGCCTCCCGCCCCCGGCCGCTCGGCGCCCCGGCCGACCGACGCTGGTGCAGGGGGAGCCCCTGGAAGGCCGCCTCGGGGCCCGCGGCCCGCGCTCTCTCCCGCATGGGGAGCTTCGCCTCCACCCCCGCTGGGGGACGGAAGGCTGAGGGTCCCGAGGTCACCGGGCCTCCGGTCCTTTCAAAGAAGTTTGCGACGCGGAACAAAACCTCCAATGGAAACCACAAGAAAGGACATCTGGGGAGCTTCGTAAACAACGCAACCCAACGCCCTGGCTGCTCGGGGGGCCCGTCCCCGAAGGCACATGGAGGGGCGCCCTGGGGTCAGCCCCTGCAGGAAACACGGGGGTTTCAAATGCAAAGAAATTATTGTAATTTCACAAATCGATTTTGCTTGCATTGTGTGGAGATGAAGTTCGTGGTCTCCCTCATACATTCAGAATAAGCAACTTCCCAGGAGTGCAGTTTTGTGGGGGGGACCGACATCATGTTTCGCAAAAAAGGAACCCATTTCGTTAGGCGTTACCGGGTTTTATTTGAAGAGAAATGGTAATATTTAATGATGGCATTATTTTACCGTCCAGAACAATGAATGGGCTTTCAGAGTTTCAGGAGAGAGGCCGGCTGCAAGTCCGAACCCTATTTTTAAATTACCATACAAATGGAATCCCAAAGACGCAAATATTGGCTTCAGTGTGGCGGATGAGGAGCAGGAAAATGCTAAGTGTTAAACAAACAGGCCCGTTTGTCTTGCTGTCCCTGGTGACTCTGGACCCGGCGTCTTATCGCAGGGCGAGTGACACAGCTCGGGGGGCAGCCGCAGCTGTGACCGGGTGACCACATGCGTTCGTCACCGGCACCCATGTCACCACCCCAGGAACGAGCCACAGTTTCTGTGCGGCTCGAGTCTGCAAAGCTCACGCTGCCTGGTCTGCGGGGGCCCCCTGACGAGCCTTTGGGGTTGGGGATGGGGTCGGTTGTCCCCACACCGCAGACGGGGAGACAGAGGCTGAGGACGGGGCGCTCAGTGTGGCTCACTCCGGGCACACAGGTCGGCAGGTTTCGGAAAGGCCCCAGCTCCGAACTGGGCCTGGGACCCGTAAACTCTAGGCTCCTTCCAGCTGCACACGTGGCCCCTGCACTTTGCTCACACATACGAGCACCTACTGTGCGCCTGGCCATGGGGAGGCGGGGTGCTTCTCCTGGGGCGCACGGTCTGGTACTCGGAGCCAGGGCAACAGAACCTGGAGCTGCTCTCCGTCCGCCCCGCTGGTCCAGTCGGCCGAGGGACAGGCACGGAGAGGGCGCCAGGGGGCCTCGCTGGCCGTGTGGAGACTCCTGCAGGGCGCGGAGCTGACAGCTGGAGAGCTGTACTGGGCTCTCAGAGGCTGCGAAGGTAGCGAGAAGGTGTGAAGGAGGCGTACTTAGTCCCCAAGACGGTGGGCTCCAGCGGAGGGGCTGTCGTGGGGAGAGGTGGCGAGGACAGGGCAGGGAGCGCTGTGGCTGGCGGGCCGGAGTGTTCCTCAGACTGAGAGGGCCGTGTGGGGGAGCAGCGGGAGCAGGTGGCACTGCCACAACCGCGGGGTACGCGATGACAGCCGACACGGGTTGGTTGGTTAGTTACGTGCTTATTCTGACTCCATGCGGTACCTGGCACATCAAGCCTGGGATGTCGTAAGCAGGGGGCTGATGCAGACGGGGATGGGTCATATTTAAGCAAGTGAAAATGATTAGGTCGCTTTGGAGACAAATGTGCACCCAAAGACAGTGGCCATCAGATGTGGCCGAGTGGCCGTGGTGACAGGTGGTTGGGACCCCCCGCAGGGCGCTAAGGCCCTGTTGGTGTGAGTTTGGGATGACCTAGTGTATGTTGGGGGGGTGCTGGGGGACAGAGGGGTTCGGGGGCTCCTATGGGAGCCCACCTCAGTCTCCGGTACTGAGACGAGGCTGAGGGCAGTGGGGTGCTGCGGGGCCCCCTCAGGAGACAGGAGAGCCAGCCTGGTGCTGCTGAGAGGTGGGGTGAAGGCCGGGATGTGCGATTCTCAGACTGGACACCAGGGGGCCGGCTGGCCGGCAGCTCCTGAGACAGAGAACTGGGTGCAGTTCTGTTTTGGGGGCGAGCTATTTGAGCAGCTAACAGGGCACCCACGCGTCTGTTCGTGACGTACACGTGAGGTGAGGACAGAGGGTGGAGGTCAGCCAGAGGGAGAACCCCAAGGAAAACGGCCTCAAGGGAAAGGCCAGGCGGAGGCCGAGGGGGCCACTCAGAGGGGAGCAGAGGGCTGGGAGCAGGTTCTTTGTAAGTGAGGGTGCAGACAAAACAAAGGACACTCACTTAAGTTTAATTTCCAGTTCACGGTGAAAAATTTTTTTAGTATCAAAATATCGCATGGATAAGTAGAGGGGTTTGGAGAAGAGAGACGCAACCAGAAGGCCAGAGAGATGGTGTGTTATGGCTTAATTATTCCTTTTACATCGGTTATTTTGTGCCATACACAGAGAGAGAGAGAAAAAAGAATGGGAAGTTACAGAAAAGCGAGAAGGTGACATAAAAGCTCGCCCACAATCGTGTCCTGCAGAGTGAACGGCCAGTAACCCGCTGGTTCACGTGACACTTCAGATCCTAGGGCCTGGGATGCCGAGAGGGCCAGCACGGGGACCCTGGTCCCCTCTGAATGTCCATCTACAGCACCGCCTGGCCCAGGGCGGGCACGCGTTGCGATTTTAACGAATGGATGAATAAATCCTTCCGGAGTTGTTGTCTTTTAACACGCACATCCGTATAATTATCCAATTTTTTTTTTTTTTTTTTTTTTACAAAAAATGAGATCATCCTGTGTATATTCTTTGAAGTCTATGTCTTTAACTTAATAACAGCCTTTGGAGAGCTTTGAGGCAGGCTGGCTTTTTAGGACCGGAGGGGACTAAGGCGTAAGCACATTCTTTGAGGGAGGGACACGAGCAGGGGATGCAGTGAGCAGGGGGCAGGTGTGCTCATCACGAGGAGACCAAACGCTTCAGACAAAAGCAACGCGTGGCTTGAAAGTGAAAATGAAAAGCAGAAGTCGCTCTCTACCCCGAAGCTCTGGCTGCTCCCCCAACGTGAACCATTTCAACAGGTTCTGGCGCGTCTCCCCAAAAATAGATTCATACTGATCTCTGCATATACATGTATATGCTTTTTATTGTCTATTAATTTTTTTATGAATGCGATCTTTCTATACACATGGTTCTGCGTTTTGCTTTTTACACTTAAATTATCAGCAATGTCTTCCCATCTGGGACTTAGCTCTTCGTGGAAAAGACAGGGTCGTATGTCGCTATAGAGATAATCTTGATTTAGTTAACCGGTCCTCTGTAGGTGGTGGTCATTTAGACTGTGGTCCAAAAAAGTTTTTTGTTGTTTGTTTGTTTTGTTTTGTTTTTGCTATTATGTGTCCTGTGGAGAAATTTCTAACAAGAAAATTGTGGACAGATTTGACCAAACTGTCCTCTAAAAAAGCTGTTTCGATTTACCCTCCACCAATGGTATCTGGGCCTTTCGCTGTCCTTACATCTTTGGCCGCACTGGATATTATCAAACTTTTTACTTTTCGCAAATCTGACACATGAACAATAGAAGAAAAATGACAAGTTATAAAAGTTTGCGGCTATTCACACATTTTTGTGCCTATAAATAAATGAGAGACACAAGTTAGCGAGCATATTCTCCACTAACCTGGATGCATACTCTTCTGGTTATTTTTACTGCCACCACTCTGGGCCAAGCCACCATCATTTCTCACCTGAGGGACTGACAGTGGTTCCTCACTGTTTCCTCAGTACCCACTCTGCCCTTGTAACCTATTCCCCATGGAACAGCAAGTGTGATCTTTGAAAAATGCAAATCGTCATCCTGCTCCTGTGATGTGGCTCTCTGAATAGTCACTGCATATAGCTAGGTTTGCTGTAAAGTATACTTTTTCAGAAGGGAGAGAAGCCTCTGAGTTCCCTGGCCCCAAAGTGAGCTGAAATGAGACCTTTGGACACTTCTGATGGCAAATATCAACATCAGCATCACCTGTGGTAAGAAGCTGATGGGGAACGAGGGGATAGGGTGGTCCCAGGTTGCTGGTACTGCTTGACACCTGGGAGAAGCAAATATGAATGTTCTCTTGACAAAAACACGATCATTTTATGGTTCCAAGATTTTCCATGGAATAAGATCTACCAAATATGAGTTCTCAATGAAAGATCACCAGATACACAAGTAAACAGTTCACTATGGAGTAAGAGTTAGCAGAAAGAGAAACTTGTAGCTTAGGAACATCAGATGCTGGAATTACTATCACAGAATAAATACTATTATGAATGAAATGTTTAATAAAATAAAATATAGAATTAAAAAAAAATGAGCAACAAACATGAGCCTGTAAAACTGACCAAGCAGGGTTAAAGAAGAATCAAACAGAACTTTAAGAAATAAAAATATAATTGTTGATATAAAAACTTAATGGCTGGATCACAAGGCAGTTAGATACAGTTGAAAAGGGAATCAGTGAACTGGAAAATAGGTGTAAAGAAATCACCTAGAATTCAGGAAAGAAAGAAAGGGGGCTAAAAACTAAGAAAAAGGGGTTAAGAGACATAGGAGCTATAATGAGAAAGTCTAACTAATGTCTCCTAGAAGAAGAGATAAGAAAGGGTAGAGGAGAAGCAATAAGTAAAAAAAAAGTCTCATAATTTTCTAGAAATGATAAAAGACACCAATCCAAGGTACCAAGTAGGACAGTGAGTACCAGGCAGGATTAATAAAAATAAATCAATACTCAAACCTGCAGAATACCAAAGATTAAAAAAAAAAAAAAGAATCTTCAACCTAGGATTTTGTATCCAGCCTAATAACCTTTTGAAAACAAGATAAAACAAAGGTATTTTAAGGTAAACGATACTGAGAGTGTACACCACTATTTTAAATGACCTTCTACACTAAAGACTTTATGAAGAAGGAAGGTCTGATTTTTAAGAAGCTATAATGAGCAAATAATTCAAAAATTTTGTGAAGCTAAAAAAATACACAAATAAATGGATAATCTCTAATTTTGTGGAGTCGGGGGAAAAGGACATAACTAGAATACTGGAAAACGGTAGCATATTATTTGAGAGAAGAATGATTAGATGCGTGTTTCAAATTCCTTGCATTATGAGGAACAGGGTTAAGATATGAAGATGTTATAATTTCAGAGGTAGCCAGTAAAATAACAAAAGTATCATGTAACTTTTAAACCAGAAGAGAGAAAAAAGTAATAGGAATAAATATAACCCAACTAATCCCTTGAATGCCAAAAAAAAAAAAAAAGAAAGAAAAGAAGAAAAAGCATATAGAACACACTTGTAGAAAATAGAAAATAATAAAAACAAATCTGATTTACTTGCCAGTTAACAGACATTACTGAATCGGAGTTTTAAAACTCCTGCTATTGAAAAACACTCACCAAATACTCAATAAATGGAACTGATATCGCACAAAATAGGAGATACGACTGAAAGCCTTATTAAGGATAGAGGTCACTCTATAGAAGATCCAATTTGCCAGGGATATATGACCATAAAATAGCATTAAAATATACAAAGCAAAAATTGGTATAGATAGAGGGAGATATTGACAAATCCATCATCATAATGAGAGATTTTAGCACAACTCTTTCAATTACTTCTAGGTCAAGCAGACAAAAGGTCAGTGAGACCGCAGAAGATTTAAACACACAACGAACAGACCTAATTCATTTTATATATGTATGTATATGTGTACACATGCATGTGCCCATGTGCATATGTCTATGTGTTATGTAAATATATCTACACACATATATGTGTGTAGATATACACACATAGAGAGAGAGAAAATTGTGCCCAACAATTAGAAAATGCACATTCTTTCCAAGCACACAAACGACATTTACAAAAACTGACTAACTCCATACTAGGCCATAAAAGAAGTCTCAATAAATTCAAAGAATTGGTATAATCGAAGTCACCTTTCTAACCACAATGCAACTAAATTAAAAGTCAGAAATTAAAAAGAAATTTAAATTGTATGTGTTTGGAAATGAAAAAAAAGAACTTCTAAAACACTCAGGCATCAATGAAGAAATCAAAATAAAGGTTAAAAAAAATACAGAACTTAGAGCTAAGCAAAAAGTGAAAATAGTGTATATATCAGAATATGCAGAATGCAGAGAAAGCAAGACATCCCATGACATAAAGTGATTCCCAGCTGAGCGCCTTGAGCTGGAGCTCCCATGCGCCTGTGGTCACGTCCACAAGAGGCCAAGTGATGAAAGGAATGTCCTCTATAAAATACTCACAAACGGAACACAGTGGTTTACAAAAAGACCGTGCAGTGTGGCACGTCGGGTCTGTCCCCCTAGCGCAAGAGGGTTTAATGTCAGAAAAATCTCTGAACGTCATTCACCGCATTCGCAGCCTAAAATAGAAAAACCATATGCTCGTAGCTGCAGGAAACGCATTCGATAAAGTCCCACAGCCATGCGCTATTTTAGATCAGTCTTATCAGAAGAGAAACAGTTTGAAATATCTTCCTGCTAGTGAAGGGCTTTACCAAAATCCCTACATAGTGAGCATTCTTCCTGGTGCAATACTGAACTTTTGAGATCGGGAGTAAGAAAAAACGATGCCAGTTACTTTCAACATTTACTGAAGGTCCTGGTGGTAAAAAAAAAAAAAAAGTAATAAAAAGAATAAGAATTAGAAAAGAAATCAAGTTATAACTGTTTGTAGATATGATTATCTATGTTCCGAACTCAAAAGCTACAGAAAAATGATTAGAAACAATAAGAGTGAGTAGCAAGATGGCTGGATAAAAATAAAATCAATATACAAAAATCAATTACATTCTGTGACAGCAACACGAGGTTGTGGGGAGACGCCACTTACAATAGTCATGAAAAGTATCAGGTACCTAGGAATAAATCTAATAAAAATAAGCAAGACGCATTTGGAAAAAATTATGAAAATGTATTGAAAGACATTGAAGAAGATATAAATCAATTAAGTGATATATTCATGAACTAGAAACATCAAGAGATGTCTGTTCTCTATAAGCCGGTCGATCCACAGACAATGTATTCCAGTCAGAATCCCAGCGGGGTATATGATTTTTGTAATGATCTTGACAAGAGAGTTATCAAACTTATATAAAAGAGTGAAAGGGTCAGATCTGAAGAAAAATAAGATGTGGGACGTGCTACGTCAGAGATCAAGGTTTGTAGGGAGTAGAGTAATTGGAACGTTGTGTATTCTGTGTAGAAATAAGTAGCTTGATGGAAAGAACAGCACAGGGGCTCTGAGGCTGACCCGTGAGACGCATCAGCTTGATGTGTGTCGGGGCTGGTCATCAGCGGGGACGGGATCGCTGCCCCACAAACAGGGCAGGACGGGTGGGTATCCACACGGAAAATGAAAAGAAATCAGACCACTTCCTCATGCCGTACCCCCAAATCAATTTTCTTTCTTTTTTCCCATTTTTATTTATTTTTTATTTTTTAGGCGAGGCAACCCTTGGTTGACTTCATAGGTTGCAAGGACCTTGTCAGTTTACAATCCCTTATTTTTTAGGCCTACGGCACCTGGTCTTCCTAGGGGGTCTCCCATCCAAGTACTAGCCAGGCCCGACCCTGCTTAGCTTCCGAGATCGGACGGGGTCCGGTTTGTTCAGGGTGGCATGGCCACAGACTGCAAATCAATTTGGAATCGATACATGACTTCACTGTAAATGGCAAGATGCTAAAGCTTTTAGAAGAAAACGTAGAAGAATATCTTTATGATCTCAAAATAGCAAAAAAAAAAAATTTTTTTAACAAAACGCAAGAAGTGTTAACACTGAAATTCAGGCTGATCAATGTGACTACATTAAAATTCGGAGCTTCTGTTACTCAAAAGACAAGAAGAGAATGAAAAGGAAAGCCACAAACGAGGAGGAGGTATGCAAAGCCCACAGAACCAGCAAAAGCTTCCAACGTGGACTCTGTAAAGTTCTTGGAATCGTAAGGAAAAGGCTAACCATACAATAGAGAAATCCAGTATTTCACAGAAGAGTTAACAGAATGCTCAACAATGCCTCGCAGAGAGATGCAAATCCTTCAGCAGTCGGCACCACGCAAATTCAAACCCGAGGAGGTGCCATTTGTACGCTCATTAGATTCTCGAAAACTACGCATTCCTCCAACAGCCAGTGCAGGGGAAGATGGGTGGGTGCCCCGTTGGTGGCCACGTACACTGCGACAGCTGCTTTGTGGAACAGTCTCATACACTAACTTCGTCAAAGTTTACAGCGTGAGGCCAGCGGCTTCCGAACGTTTCCTGTGACTCCCAGAAATCCACTGTGACAGCAACACCTGCCACGGGTGCCTGCACGTGACTGCGTGTGACTGCACACGCGACGCGTGCAAATAATGGGAACAGAAGTCCCAGGAAGTGACATCGGCTCTCGCTATGAGTCACCCGCCCTGCAGCTCTCCCTTTACCTTCACTTTGGAAAATGCACTGTTCGGGCCTCGCTCACGTGATTTCCTGACCCGTTCACAGATCAGGACTCCGTTTTTGTAGCTCTTGCACATATATACCTGGCGACAGGGACAAGAATGTCGGTCATAGCTTGTGATAGCCCAAACCGGAAACGACTGGAACGTTCACAGGCCGAAGAACAAAAAGGAGCCTGCAGCATGGTTCCACGGAGGAATATTATACAGCGGTGAAGATGGATGACCCGTGGCCACGCCCAACAACCCGCGCACGTGCCACAGAGTGACGGAGGACAGATACAGAATGCCGTGACTTCCACGTAGCTCAAGAACAAGCACAGCTAAGAAGCACACTCGGGGCACACGTACCCCGGAGCGGAGCGAGGCGAGGGGGAATGCAGGATTTCAGAAGAAACGCAGGTGGAGGTGGAATTCGAGACACGAGCAGTGCTCTGGCTTTGGTTGAGAGACGGGTTCACAGGTGTCCATTTTCTGGCATATTTCAGAGTCCGCATACTTCGGTGATTACCGCGTATGACGTAACAAAAACAGACACTCAGCCAAGTCGCTCCTGTTTAAAACCCCCTTGTCTGCGCACCACCCGGCCTTACGAGGCCCCCGGGCCTGGTGGGCGAGAGCCCTGTCCGCCCGCGAGGCCGCGTCCCGCGGGGCTGGGGGTTGGGGTTCCACATGCAGACCTGGGGGGCTCTCCTGCCTCTACTAATGTACTCTCATGATTATGAAGAAGGGACACAGGAGTCCCCTCCCTCCCCTCCCAGCACCCTCTCCCGCGGCGGCTGTGATCAGCCTGTGTGTTTTCCAGGCTCTCCCCATGGAGGGGTACACAGAAATATGCGGGGCGGGGGCGGGGACGGGGGGGCCATTTTTCACATCAAGTTTAAGTCCCTGTTACGGTGGAAACCTGGCTAGGGGACATTACGTTTCAAAGCAGACCGAGGCATTGTTTGTGCTACATACAGTGTTCTTTGTCTCAGTTGCAATGGAGAAGTCCCTTGTTTGAAATAAAAAGATGCATCATTAAGAAGCCTCACAATACAAACCCGTGCGCACCTGTCTCACGGGCCAGCCCCCTTTCCTGGGGTCCGCTCTCCCACACGCGGCCATCTGGGCCCGAGTGACTGCTGTCTTAGGCCCTTTGCACCTGCTCGGCCCTCTCGAATCCCTCTCTTCCCGGATCTTCCCGCGGCCGGCTCCTTTTCATGGCCCAGGACGGAGCGTCCTGTGTCGCCTCCTCCGAGAAGCCTCCCAGGGACACCTCGCCCGGCAGCCCCACCCCCCCAGGGGGTGACTCTTCTGTCATCTCCTAGTGCTCCCCCAGCCTTCCACCCAAGCAGCACGCAAGCGCCACCGGGGCCATGCCAGCTCCATCGTGTCCCCCTGGGGTGCAGAATGCCCACCGAAGAACCGAATTCCCGAACAAAGAAACGCTCCCGCCACTGAGCTGAGGTCAGATGAAATTATCCGCAAACATAGCAAGTCCACGCTCCTTCATTGAAGCTTCTCCCAAATGAGAATTTGGAATTAGGAGAGAAAGAAGTTTGCCTTTGTATTTAAGCAGGATAAAAAGAAAGAAGAAATTTCTGAGAGACTCGTCCGTGTAACAGGGACTGTGGTGTTTTACCCCCCCATCAGGGGACCCCAGCAGCTCTGGCCGGAAACCTTCTGAGAAGCTCTCTGGCAACGAATGTGCAAATCCCAAGGGATTCTGGAAATCCAGGGTCCCGTTTTCTCTTCCCCACACCCCTCCCCGCCAGCCCCGGGCCCTGGATGGGAACAGACTTCGCTCTCTGCCCGTGACCTGGAGCTCCGACTTTTCAGGAAGTCAGCTGCCCTGAAGCCATCACTAGTGGCAGCAGTGTGTGTGTGTGTGTGTGTGTGTGTGTGTGTGTGTGTGTGTGTGTGTGTCTCAGGCTCTTACAGCCCTGAGAACATGGGGTGGGGGTTACTATGAAAACGCAGCTCCTGGCTCAGGTCGGAAGGTTCTTACCTTCCCCGAGATCTCAACGGTCACTCTTACTGACCTTTTGCCAAAGGCCGAGGGAAGAGTCCCCAGCCCCGACCCCGGGAGCTGGCAAGCCACTTGTCGTGTCCGTGGCTGAGCACCCGCCGCTAAGGACACTGCAGCCCGTCAGAGCACGGCTCACGCCGACGGGCCACACAGCAGACTTCAGTTTCAAACTCTCCAGAAACCACACCCAGCCACCCGCGACACATGTGATGACAGCTCTCATTGTCTATTTCGAAGGACAAGCAATTTTGTGTTGCTGCGGTCACTGGTCATTCCAAGCTAAAGACACTCATGCCTTTGCTCTCTGGTTTTTACACGCATTTTGGGGAAAGAGTGGGGTTGGGTGTGAGCTGTTGCTTTTCTCCCCCTTTTTTCTGTGTAATTGAAGAGGGAGGCTTGCGGACGGCAGCTCGGATCGCGTGACGCGCGTGGAACGGTGGGGTTAGCTGACAAAGGGCCCGAAGCTCGGACGCTGTTGAGCGAACAGGTCTCGACACGGACATGGGATGCGTGTTGGTTAGGTGCCTTGGCTGCAAGCAACAGAAGCCAGGTGTGACTCACGTAAGCTAAAACGGGATTCCTCGGAAGGGCGTGGGGGCTCCCTGAACCCAGGGGTGCTCTGGCCACCCAGTGGGTAGGAACTAGTCTCCGGGACGCCCCTGCGGGCATGACGCACTGTAGCCGCTGGCGACTGCCCGTAAGACTTGGGGTCCTGGGGCGAGCATCCGATTGGCTCAGCCTGAGACCCACGCTGCAGGCTGAGGCAGGGAGGCAGCCGGATTGACAGGTCCGTGAGGATTAGCGTCAGCGAGGGGACACGGGCTGGGGCAGGCGAGCCCGGCACCTGTCACTGTCCACTGTCCACTGCAGCAGCTTCGCTTTCAGAAAAGGCCTGGGGGAGGGGCCGGGGGGCGGGCAGGCCTCAGGGCACAACCCCACAGTAACGGGGAGCAGTGCAGTGTACCCCCCGGGCGTCGGTGAGGGACCCCGCCTTCCCTGGTCCCTCTCCGTGGTGGGCAGTGGGTCACCTGACGCCTGGGCTGACCATGCAGAGAGCTGTTAGCACCTCTGAGCGAGACTTCTGGGCTCGCTGGGTCCAGAATCTCACACTGTCTGGATGGACGCCCCTCCCACTGGGCAGTGTGGCGTCCCCTTCCCCCTCCTCCCCATGCACCTTGCTTCCCATGTCTCACACAGCCTCCCGCAACGCCTTCTGGAAACTCTGAATATCCGAGGGGACGGGAAGCTGGCTTTGCGCAAAAGACCCCGCAAATCACTCTGGTTTCAGGAGAAACCACACCAACCCCCTGGCCACAGCTCGTGGCCACCCCCTGCACCAACCTCAGAATGTAGTTCCTTCCGTCGAGTCCCCCAGCTCAGCCCAGCTGCCGTCAAGTTCAAGTGGATTCCGGTGGCTGCCCTCCCCTGGCGGGAGGCTATTCAGGCGGGCTGTGGTGGTGAAGCGCTGTATCTCGCAAGTTTTATCAGGGGCTCATTCTGGCTTAAAAGCTTTCACCCACATACTTAGCTGCCAACACGCCGCACACATATCTCTTCGTGAGCAGCTTCAAACCCAGTCGCCATCCAGATGGTTTCGACATCAAGGAAGCTGCTCTCTTTGCCTAGAGCTGGTTCTTCTGGGCTTGGAGATTTTACAGCCTGGGTCAGGGCGTAAGCGACAAGCTGGCCGTGAGGGCCACCTGTGTGCGATGCAGCCTCGCGAACCAGCCGGGGAAGTTATTCTGCCGAGAACTTCCTTTGTTTTTAAATGACTAATATAATCGCCGATCTCGACGCGCGTTTGATTTTTCCGATGAGTGTCCTTCATTTTCTTCCCTGTTTCTATTCTTGGTTTCGAAGTGGAGTCCCCCTCCACGGACAGCTCATTTACTAAGGCGTGGCCCGTGATTTTGTCCCCGTGAATATATCGCAAAGCATACGGTGAGAGATAAAAGGGGGACTGAACTTAGGCTCCCAGAAATGAAGGCCGCAGAGAACCTGTGGCTTCCCCTTCTCCCCCTCCCGCACGAAGTGTTGAGCAAGGAGATTTTTAAAAGCCAGAAATTGCTGGGGAGTGGACCCGAGCTGGGACGGGGAACAGGCCCGAGACACATCTGGCAGCTGCAGGGTTCTGGGGACCGTCTGCTGCCGCGGGTGACGCCCGCGTTGACCCACAGCCCTGCCCTGTCATCCTCACGCCCGTGGGGGAGGGGGCACAAGTGGGGAAAATCATTGTCCACATCGGGGAAAAAGACCTAAGCTGCGGTTGTTTGTCTTGGGGACCCCACCGTGCCTTTGCTTTCCTGATGGCTCAAAGCGAGACAAACAAAATCCATCCAGCCGAGCGATTTTGACAGATTTGCTGGGAAAGCTACCGCGTGGAGGTGGGTGCGTCCATGCCAGGGGTTCCCGGCCAGGGGCAACGTTGCCTCTCCCCCACCCCCTGTCCCACCCCAGGGCGCATTTGGGGGTGTCTGGAGAGCTTTTCGGCTGTCGTAGCTGGGGAGGTGTTGACAGTGACGTGCAGCAGGTCGAGGCCAGGGGGCTGAGGCTGAGACCCCTGGATGACCCCCGGATGTGCACGCTCGGGGTGGACTCGCGGGAGTGGGGGCGCGGCTGTGCCCCCCCGCCCCCCACGATGCTCCTGGACCCTGGAGACGGGACGCTCAGGCACGCCTCCGCTCAGGTGCCCGAGCTCTGTGGGTACCACAAGGTTAAGCAGGTCTGCTTTCTTTCACTCGGAGCCAGAGGGTCTGGTGGCCTGGGGACGCGGCTGGGGGTGAGAGGGACTTTCGAAACAAATGTTCAGTGGAAAGTGGTGCCTGGCTCGGGACAGGGAGCAGGGAAGGCGGGGGACGCCTTCTCGTCCTTCTCTCCGGCGTCCGGGTCTGGATGGAGGGCCGGCGGTGGTCTCCCCGGCTCCTCTCCTCTGGGATCTAACTTGCCGGGGCGAAGGCTCCCGGGGAGCAGAGCGGCGGGGCGCCCCCAGAGCAAGCCGGGGCGCCAAACTTCCAGTGGCTTTACTGGCATGACGGGGAGCCCGGGGCCTGCTGGGGACAACAGCCCTGCGCTGTGACGCGGACGGCAGGCTTCTGGGGCGATCGGTCCTTCTGCTCTGGACCACCGGTTCCCAGGGGGTGGAAGAGCTTGGGGAGGAGGGGGAGCAGAGCATACAGTGGGGTCCCCCCACCCCTTCCCGCCTCCACCCCCGAAGGGAGAGCATAGATGCTCCTCTGGGCCACCCCCGTGCCACCCCCTTCCACGCCTACACTCCTCGCCCTCCCTGGTGAGGGACAGGGCTGCCTCGGCCCACGTGTGCATCGCGGAGGGAGGCACTCTCCCACCGTGGACGGCCACGGGACCTCTCACGCCAGCCCTGTGGCAACGCCCCTTTGCAGGGGTGTGTCCGCTAGCCCCGCCCCTGGCCCTCCTTCTGGGCCCCTGTGGTCTCAGCCCCAACCACGGCGCTTGCAAAGTTGGGGTTGAGAGTAAACCCTCGATGGATGGAGCAGCCGGGACTTTGCTCTCTGCCCGTGGACGGGGCGGCGGGTGGCGGGCGGGACCTTCCAAGGGCCTCGCTGCTGACCTGGCATCTGGCAGCACGCCAGGCAGCTGGCCCCGTGCGTCCCCTGCGCGCCTCTTGTAGTTCTCACGACAGGCCTTGACAGAGGCGGGGTTTGGGGAGCCCATGTGACAGATGGCTGGGAGCTGACGGCCACACCTGCTAAGGCCACGTGGTTGGTATGACGCCCACCTGGGGACCTGGGCGTCCGAGCCAGGCGCTGGGACTCCGGAGCGGGAATTCCTAACCCTCACCAGGAGCGCCAGGGTGCCGGGGGCGGGGCCTGGGGCCTGGGGCCCAGCGAGCTCTCTGGGCTGTGGTTGTCAGTGTCATTTTGGTCGCACCACGGTCCGGTGGCATTTGCAGAGTTTTGTGCATCCCCAACCCCTACGACAGTCCTGGAGAAGGCAGTCTCCTCTATCAGGGCGTCCTGGGGTCCCTTGGCCACCGCCCTGCCCCCCAACTCCCCCTAACCCTCGCCCCCCACTCTGTCGTCAGGCTTGCGGGGCACCAGCCTGGGCCCAGGGTCACGGCAGCCTCCCCTAACTCCTCCCCCACCTCTGCTGCAAGCCGCGAGCCCTGAGCACCCACGGGTCTGGGATTCAGGGGGCGACACCGGACCCTGCAGCCCGGGTCTGAGCGACCTGCCGCGTGTACCTTGCCATGAAGTCCCCAGTGGGCCTGGGACCCTCCTGAGCTCCCTGGAGGACCCGCCCAAGGGGCTACCCCCAGCGTTTGGAGGTCAGGCCCCGAGGGGCGTGTGGCACGGAGGGGTGCGCCCTGGGCGCGGTGACGCGGCCTCCCGCAGCGCCCAGGAGGAGGCCGGGGGTGCGGCAGGTGGCGGCCGAGCGAGCCTGGAGAGCGGCGCGCAGGACACGGCGTCACAGACCCGGTGCCCAGGCCCTTGCAGACGTCCCCAGGGGGGTCCCCCCTGCGGGGGACCGATGGTGCGCTCTCTGCTTCCCGCCCTCAGGCTGCGGGGACGGTGGCACTTACCTCCCAGAAGCGCCAGGACGCAGGCGCAGGCGAGCACGGCTGCGCGCATCCCGTCGGGGCTGGGGCAGCGGCCACCACCGAGGCGCCGCCGCGGCTCACGAGGGGCGGGCGCGGGCGCCAGGCTCTCGGGTGCGGGGGCCGCGGACGGCGGCGGCTCGGCGGGGGTCCTGCGAAGAAGTTGCGAGGGCGCTGCGCCCCCCTGGTGCTCGCACGCGCGCACCCTCCGGGCGGTGGAGAGTTGCAAGCCGAGCGGCGCACTCGGAGGTCCCACTCGCCAGACGAGGTGGAGGCAGTCCCCGCGCTGCCCGCCCAGCCCGCTGGCGCGGCTCCTCCTGCCACTCAGACCCCCCCCCCCCCCCCCCCCCCCCCCCCCCCCCCCCCCCCCCCCCCCCCCCCCCCCCCCCCCCCCCCCCCCGGCCGACCCCACCCCCGCCCCTGCCCCTCGCCTCCCCCGAGTCCCCGCGGTGCGCTGGGCGGCCTCCCCCAGCTCTCGTCGTGGCCCCGCCGGAGCGCTGCGCTCCTCCAGCCAGAGCGCGCCCCTGGCCAGGCTGGTCCCCTGGAGGGCGAGGGGGTGGGGGGGGCAAGTCCTCTCTGCCCCGCTAGGTCCCTGGACCCCGAACCTTCTGTTCAGGCCTTCCAGATACTCTGGGGAAAGTCGGTCAGCTTGGAGCCCAGCGAGCGCGGGGAAAGTGGGCCACTCGGGGCTCCCAGCAGCCAGCGGCGTGCGCTCCCTGTAATTAGCCGCTGCGGGCTCCAAACCCCATTCAACAGTGTGGAGCGGGCCAGGGCGGGTCCCCCACCCTCCCGCCACCCCCCCCCCCATTCCCAACTGAGTGAGTCAGTTTTCGGTGGCATCTCAGAGACCAGTCAGCGGGGAAAGGAAGGAGGGGGACACACAAGATGTCCCCAAACGAGTCGCCTTCAACCCCCCACCTCAGGCCCTGGGCCTCCCCAGGCAGCCCCTTGAGTGGCGGGCGAGGTGTGAAGAAAGGCCGTGTGTGTGCGCGCACACACCTGGAAGGTGGGTGTCCGTGAGTCTGTGGATTTCTGGATGAAGGAGGAGGGAGAGTTGCTTGGATTGTCTGCACCTGTGTGGATCAGGTCAGGCAGGGCTGGAGGTGTGCGGGTCCAGTCTGTTTTCACGGTGTTGGCATTAACCCAGAGAGAGGGGAGAGGAGAGGAGGGGAGGGAAGGAGAGGAGAAGGGAGAGGAGAGGAGAAGGGAGAGACGGAAAGAAAGAGAAAAGAAAGTTAAAAGGGGAAGGGGAGAGAAAGAGCCGGGAAGGGAAGAGGAAAGGGGGCAGGAGAGAGTAAGAGATGGAGATGATTGCTTCCTGAGGAGGGCTTGGGGACTCAGGGACAGGTCTGTGCCCACGGCGCCTATCCCAGCCATCGGCCTATCTGTCCTCTGAGGGCTTACTGACCCATCTGTCCACATCTGGGGGCTGTTCGCCTCTGGAGGGTCCGAAGACAGCACCCCGCCTTTGATTCCTTACCAGAAGTGTGACCTTCGACTAACTCAGCCCCGAGGACCCCCGACCTGGGCCCCCCCCCGGGGCTGTTCTTAGCGCCCCTCTTTCCGGAGGAGACAGAGCGTGGTGGACACCGCAGGATGAGGCCACAGCGTGATGTCACACAAATGGACGCGTGAGAGAGACCATCAGTTCCCGCCCCGAACGTGACGTTGTCCCTGGTCGCTACGGATCGCCGAGAGCAGCGTGAGATGCAGGGTGCCTTTGCTGCATCCGAGGTCCTACCCGCCCCCCGGGCCCACGGTGGCCCTGCACCACGCACTAAGGGGTACCTTCAGTGGGTGGGAGGAGAGTCGAGTGGGGCGATTATTTGTGGCAATGACATGTCTTCACATTTGCAAACTTTACGGTTCCAGAGAGTTTTAAAAGCTGCGTCCCGTCCCGTCCGGGACGGCGGCCACACTGTCGGGGCTTCGGGATGTGGGTGTTTTGGAGTCCCATGCCGCTGGCGGGGTGTGGGCGTCAAGGGTCTGGTGTGGGGTGAGCGCTGCGTTGATGTCCTGGGGTGGGGGTCAGGGGGTCGGGGGTCGTAGTTCGGTCCTTTTGGAACGCACCGTCCGGCGACCAGACGTGCGACGCCTCCGCTAAGTGCGATGCCCATGGATGAATTGCTCTATCGACTGACCCACGAAAGAGGAATTGACGATGGTGACCGAGGACCTTTGTGGGCCCGATGAGGCCTGAGGATTTACATGCACCGAGTTTACATCCGAACAAACTGCCGAGAAGCAGGACGGAGCCTTAGCACCATCTCACCCAACGGGGAGACGAAGCTCAGACGGGTGGGCCGCTGGCCCAACACCACACCCCGGAAAGGCGGCAAGACTCCCACGTCCCCGCTGGTGACCCCGGTCGGTGCTCTGCGTCCCCGTGGGGTGCCGGGTCTCGCCATGCTGTCAGCTCCCGTATGATAAGCCTTTCCTCAGAGAGGCTCAGCGCTGGCAGGAAGCACTCTGGAGCCCGCTGGGGACCGAGGTACAGGCGGGGTGGGGTGGGGCGCCCCGTCCTCCTCCTGTAGCTGGTTCAGAGACGAGGAGGGGACCCGGGAGTGGGGGGCCACCCTCTGTAGCTCCTCTTTGGGCGAGAGGACGGAAGTGCTATCTGTTCGGAGGCCATGCAGATTTTACTCCAAAAGAATAAAAAAGCGAAGAAAATGAACAAATCCTGTGCGAACGACACTCTCCTGGACTCGTGGGGGGAGCAAACAAAAGAGGACGAAGGAACCGAAGCTAAAACTTACTTACTGGCATCACATACGTACGTATTTTTAATCAAAAAAGAAAAAAAGCTACATCGTCCAGACCTTGCCTTCGGCTGCAGGGGGTGTGGTTGCGCCCGGCGCCCGACCCCTGTCTTGCGCACGGAAGGGCCACTCGGGAGCATCTGAAGTGGCGGTGACCGTGAGGTTGGCAGGAGAGGCCGGCCGTGACTCAGGCTCGCGGGCGTGATCGCGTCCGCAGAGCTGGGCCTTTCTGGGCTGTTAACCTCAGGGGCCCTCCCCAGGTGGTCTGAGCTGTGTGAATGTGTGTGTGTGTGTGTGTGTGTGTGAGTATGTGTGTGTGTGTGTGTGTGTGTGTGTGTGTGTGAGAGAGAGGGGACACGGAGTGCGCTTTTCTGGGGCCGTGCACAGCGGGCGTGAGGGGGGTGGCCAGGAGCCAGCTGTCCGTGATGGGCGAGGGGGGAGCCAGCTTTCCACACTCTGGGTTTGTCCCCCAGCCCACCGCTCCCCCACGATCAAAGTCCTCGGTGGGTGTGACAGAGCAGAGCCTCTTCCTCCCCTCCCCGCCAGGCACCCCCCTCTCCTCCTCGTCCCTGTGGAAAACGCCACAGGGGGATAAGATCAGCCCCCCAAATCGTGCCATAACACGGTCTGTCTCCTCTGCTAGTTATCAAGGGACGGTGCCCAGGGCTGGTTATCGAATAACCAAGTAAACACCCAGCTGGCTTCTCCGGGCGGGTGGTGAGCGGGGCGCTCTGGATGAAGTGAGAGACGGGCCGGAGTGGGGAGGACCCCGCTTTGTGACCGTTGCTGACCAGAGAGTGTCACGCTGGGCGGGCAGGCCCGGGGTGGACCAGAGCCTGCCACCCGCCGTGACGGAGGGAGGAACCAGGCCAGGGAAACGGTGGCCTGCCTTTCGGGAGAGCACGCGGTCGTCGGGGCCCTCGCACGCGCTCGTCCCCGTGTCAGTCTGACTCGGCGCTGCAGCAGCGCGCGCCTGTGGCCAGCACACCCCTCGGGCGTCACGGGGCTCACTGCGCACTTGCTGGATGGACGAAGGAGCCGGCAAACGGTACAGGATGAGCATGGGCTTCACGTCAGGAGACGTGACCTCGAATCTTAACGCTGCCACGTGGCGGCTGCCCCGGGCCGCGGCTGGAGCGAGGCACCCCGGGCTCAGGTGGGAGGCGCCGCTCACGCTCAAGCCCGCACAGGTGGAGGGGGTGCCTGAAGGTGAGCGCCCCTCCACGCTGATCCCGGGGCGCCCCGCTCGCCTCGGCCTCGTGCTGGCCCTGCAACTCGCTCCCAGTCAGTTTCTCGCTCTGCAAAACGGGGATGACGTCTGTGCCACCGCGCAGGGCCGAGGAGACAGCGTCTGCGGAAGTGGGTGTCGGCTGTGGCATCCGGTCCCCCCAGGCCCCGACTCTCTGCAGAGAAGTCAGAGGTCACACAGCTGGTGTGAGATGGAGCCTGGATGAGAATCTGGGGGGCTTGAAAGTCTCTAAACTGCCCGGGCCCTGAATGGCTCCTCCTCCACCTGCCCCGGGGGACGCAGGTTGTGAAAACGCCCTGGGCTGCCTGGGAGCTGTCCCCACCGGTCCTCACGCCTGACTCAGTCTTCTTGCTCCATCAAGGTTGGGGGTGTGGGGGGCATTGGAGGGCTTAACCCGGCACCTGGCACATAGGTAGGTGTTCAGGGAACATGTTTTGGGGAGGTGGGTGGGTAGGTGGACAGATGGATGACTGGATGGATGGAGGGATGATGGATAGATGGGTAGATGGATGATGAGTGATTGATGGATGATGGATGGATGCATAGATGCATGGATGATGGATGATAGATGATGGATGATGGATGATGGATGGATGATGAATGGATGGATGGATGATGGATGAATAGATGGATGGATAGATGACTGGGTGGATGGATGGATGGCTAGATGGATAGATGGTGAATGGATGAATGGATAGATGGATGGGTGGATGGGTGGATGGTTGGATGGATGGATGGATGGATGGATGGGAGAATGAGAGGATGAGTGGGTGGAATGACTAGCATTGTCATTGTCATTGTCACAACTGTTGTTCTGGGTGGTACCTAAGCTAAACGATTTCTTGATTTTATCCTCACATTGATTAATTTACTAACAGTAATGCATTAATGTATTAACTCACCCTTGGACGGCCAGTCCCCAACCGTGGCACTACATCACCGTCCCTGCACTCAAAGACACTCCAGGAAGGTGGGGCCATGTTCCCCTGTGGGAAGCCACAGAGCCCAACATGGCAGTTGGGTGCTTAACCCTCCACTGAGTGAAGGGTTCTTACCTTCACTGGTTCTTACGTCACCTGGCTCACTCACCTGGGACGTTTGGGGCTGGTCTTCTTTTGAAATCTCTGGGTCCCCCGCGCAGCCCAGCCTCTCTAACTGATGCTGGGGCCCTGGTGGCTGTTGGTGAGACGACTGGATGGGCCACCCAGCCTGGCGTCAGCAGCTTCATGCACACAGCACTCAGCCAGCCAGTCACCTCTGTTCGCGGCTTGGGGGACGGAGCCGTGTGGACGCACTGGGCCCCTCAGGCAGGCTGTGGGAGGACCAGGCTGGGCCAGTTCGTTTGCTTGTAAAGCAAGAACGTTCACTGATGCAGGGTTTGTGGGGAGGCCGCCCGGCCCCGGGCAGAAGGGAGGCTTCGGGCGTCTCACGGGGGTCACGTCACGCCTTGGTGTTGTCACTCATGAGGTGTGTGGCTCTGGGCTGCTGCCCTGAGCCTTTTTGCTCATCTGGAAAGTGAGTGCTCAGAGGGTTTCAGGGTGTCCTCAGGGGCTCCCCGGGATCCTGGTGGTGATACAAGGGAAGCCCCTCAGTGCTCTGCCTTGGCGCTTTGGCGGTCATCATGTGGGTGAGTCCCCTGAACACAGGGGCGCGTGGTTCCGTGCGCCCAGGACCGAGTGTTGGGCTCAGTACCGCGGGGTGCTAGAGCGGGGAGGGCCTCAGGGGACCACCTGGCTCCCTCACTGTCAGATGTGAGGCCCTTGGGGCCCTTCGCAGTGGGAGGGGTCAGGGAGGGGACCCCAATGCTGCTGCCTGCCCCCTCCTGGCCTGAGCCCCTCCCTCCTGTATCTCCGCAGCCTCCTAGTGTCTTTGCTGGGGACGAAAGTGGGGGGCCCCTAGGTGTCTGTCAACTGTGGGGCCCTCGGAGCTGTCGGAGCAGGAACGTGAGACACGTGACGATGTGGACAGATCTGGGAAACGCGGAGTCCCAGGAGCGACGTGGGGAGCAGAGGCTCATCCATGCGAACGCCAAACGCAGGTCCACACGCGGCTGTGGCAGGCGTGTGCGCGGCTACGGCGACACGTCGCACACAGGCGAGGGGACGTCCCGCGGGGAAGGGTGGGGACGGGTCTGGGGCTGAGGGGAGGGAAAGTGTGGGTCCCACCGTGACCCACGCTGCCGGCGCCCTGTCCTCAATATGGGGAAACTGAGGCACAGCGAGGGGTGGGGGGAAATTGCCCTGGTGGTGGCTGGGTGTCACTAGAGTTAGAATCCCGGCCCCTCCTGGTCCTCCCCTCCCTGCCAGGACCCTAAGGTGTGTAGGGGCCTCATCTTCCCCCCACCCCTGCCCTCAGCTGTTTGCAGAAGCGCTGCTCAGAGCCACCTGTCACCTTCCCAGGCCCCCAGGCCCCCGCCCGTCCACCCAGCAGGCAGCCGGGTGGCAGGAAAGGGCAGGCCTCTGCTCCCAGGGGCTTTCGTCAGAGAAGGAAAATAAAATCGTTTGGGGGACATGTGTGGCTTCAGACTACTAGTTATTTTTAACAAGAAAAGTCAGTTCCCCACGTTATAAAAACCAGCGTAGGCTCCCGACGTAGCATGTGGAAAGCGCAAAGCTGATCGTTTCTCCCCCGCTATAAAATTCGCAGCGTCCCCAAGACCCTCTTTGGGAGACACGGAGCGGGAGGGATGGACACGAAAGCCGCTCGCGGCCCTTCCCGCCGAGAACGGGCCTGCGGACGCCCGGACGTGTGGCTCCCAGGCTGTGTGGTCAGAGTGAATAAGGCGGATGTCTAAGTAAGCCCCTAATTCCCCCATTCCGTCCTGTGGGTTACTTTCCCAGCCGTTCGGGAACGGTCCGAGGCCAGGCCACGGGGGTCGGCGGGAGACAGGAGGATGGAGAGCAAAGTCGAATTCCGTTGTCGGCCCGAACATCCTGCAGGTCGGATTGGCCTTCTGTTTCGTCTGATCGGAGCTTTCTGCCCCGGGAGGCAGCTGTCGGCAAACTCCCAAAGGTGGCCCCATCATCAGTTCCAAGTGGGGTTACGTGGCTGGTTCGTAGGTGAGGTTCGGTGTATCATCCGGGGAGCAGGTGAGCTACATGCAAGGAGAACAGACAGGAACTGGAGGGCAGGGGGAGCTTGTAAGTGCTAATGGCGCCATCCAGGCCGAAGACCTCATTTTTTTCCTTTTTCTCCTTATTTTATTTTATTTTATTTTATTATTTTATTTTATTTTATTATTTTATATTTTATTTTATTTTATATTTTATTTTTTATTTTATTTTATTTTATTTTATATTTTATTTTATTTTATTTCATTTCATTTATTTTATTTTATTTTATATTTTATTATTTTATTTTATTTTATTTATTTTATTATTTATTTATTTATTTATTTTATTATTTTATTTTATTTTATTTTATTTTTATGTTATTATTTTATTTATTTTATTTTATATTTTATTTTATTTTATATTTTATTTTATTTTATTTTATATTTTATTTTATTTTATTTTATTAATTTTATTATTTTATTTATTTATTTATTTTATTATTTTATTTTATTTTATTTTATTTTATTTTATTTATTTTTTCTAGATTACAATGAACATCCAGGGTTTAGTCTCCACCCTCCCGCTTGAAATGGAAGTTTTCTCTCTCGATTCACAATTCACGCTACGAGAGAAGATCCCTGCGTATCCAGGTGCACGAATCATTGATAAGCTCCTTCCGACTTGCGGGAAGCGACTGAGCAGCCCGGCCTTGCGGCCTGGAACCCCGACACCTTAGCACAGCAGCGTCTGCTCGGAGTCTGGGCCCGCTCTGTCTCAGGGGTGCGGGTTTATCTCCTGATCCCCCTCTGGATTGGGGTGTTAGTTACCCATCAGGCGCCCAGCCTGGGGGTGTGCGGGGGGTCGGGGTGGGGTGGGGCTGTCCGCCTCCGTTCAGATTTTCAGACATCGCACGCGTGACAGGTGTGGACTCCGCTGGGAGCCCCACGGGCTGGCGGTCCCAGAGTTCACGGCATTCATGAACTGTTCCCTGATCGTTTAAACCAGAGCCGGGATGGGCAGCCTCTTTCTCGCCTCCACGTTTCATGGGCTTAATGAGATAACAATGGCGGCCTGTGTTTGGGCCGCTCCATGCCCCACTCCCCACCGCTCGCGGGCCCCGTTTCTATGATAAAAGCAATGGGTGTTATTTATGGGCTTAGCCTGGGTTTATCCCTTTCACACAGGTCTGGACAGCGAGCTGTTATACTTGGCTCAGGCCCGGTTTTCAAAAGGGGATTTATAGACTGCACGGCAGAACGTCTCGACTCTTCCGGCCAAGGTAAATGTGACTTGGGTGGTGGCGATGGTGCCGAGTGCCCCCAGAGAAAGGGTGAAGGAGACATTGCGAACACTTGGGGTTGACGAGGCTGAGATCCGCCCTGATTGGTGGCCGGCACGGTACCTGTGCTGAATCGTGCTTGGTGTGGGGACAGCCTTCCATAAACCCCCACTCCTGGGAGCTGTGCGGCCATCTCTCGCTGTTGGGGTGCTGTGGGGTGGGGTGGGGGGGGGTGGGGCGGGGAAGAGCTTTGATTTAAGCCACTCACTTTCATCCACCACCAGCATTCATTCATTCAGGTTTCTTTCATTTGCGAACTGGAGAGAGAATGAATTGGAGGCTGATTTTTTGTTTTTTTTCTGGCCTGTTTGCCCAGAGCTCCAGGAAATTAAGAAACATGCCACTGCTTTTAGCAAACAAGTTAAACAAACTACAACCAGGTACCTCGCCCAAGGCCTAGGATCGCGGGGAGACCCTGTTCTTAGGGAGACCTGGCCCCCCGTCGCTGACGCCGCTGGAGGTGGAGGACAGAGAGCCGGCGAATGCCAAGACGCCTCAGGTGACACAGACGGGGTGAGTGGCCCTTTTCCCCTGTGCCTCTTCTCCCAGCGTGCTTCTCACGGCTCGGACGACTGTGGCCCGCTGGCCACAGCGAGTGGGGAACGGGAAGGGTGGGTGCCTGGGTGCTGTGGCTGGGCCCCTAAGACCGGTGGGCGATTCCTTGGAAGCTAGTCCCCAAGGTGGCACCGGGCAGGCTGCTCCACCCAGCTGGTTCCTGCTGGCTGGGGCCTTCGCGGATTATTGAGAAGGGTGTGGAATGGAGCTCCACGGTCTTACTCTACAAAAGTGCCACCAGGGTGGGGGGAGGTGGGGAGCATGGTGGACACTCCTCCTGCAGGGGCTTCTCCTCGGTGTGGACAAGGTGGGCCCTGGCGGGGCCGGGCACCTTCACGGGGCGATGCTGGTGTTTAAGGTGCGTGTTGGCTGGACCACGCTAAGCAGTCTCTGAGGGCCATTTGGAGTCACGGAGAGGATGCACACCGAGCCACGAGCCTGGGGCGGGGTGCCAAGCGAGCGTGGAATGACGCTGGCTTTCAGTGACCAGATGGCGATGTCGGTGATGCTGCTTCCGCTGAGGCAGGACGTTAGGACCCGGGGGTCCCGGCTGCAGCCCAGCCGGACCGCTGACCACCGGTGTGCCCCCACAGGGAGGCCCTGCCTCCCTCCGAACTCGAGGGTTGGCCCGTCAACCATCCCACTGGAGGGCGCGTTGGAGGGCGGCAAGAAGCGCCGAGCGTGGTCCTCAGAGCTGAGAAACTGACGCCCTGCCCTCTCCGGTCCCCGGGGTGCAGCCTCCTTCTCCCCTCTCTTTTTTCTAATTCTTACACCAAACACATTCCTGTTACGGAAAATGAGGAAGCAGAGAGGCAGACAGGAGGCCCAGAGGAGCGGGGTCACCGTCCAGCCACCGATTCCGCGGACCCTCGCTGGGTTTCAGCATTCGGAGTTTGCATGTGCTTTGTAAGATTCACGTCTAAGTATGTATGGTTTGGGCGCTGTTGTAAATGACACCTTAGAATAGTTTCATTTCCAGTTGTTCCCTGCTAGTACACAGAAGCACAATTAAGTTTAACACACACATGTCGTCTTCCGTGACCTTATTAAACTCACTTTTCAGTTCTACTAGCTTCTTAATAGATCTGTTGGCGTTTTCTGCGTAGATAATCATGTGACCTATGACTAGGGACAGATTGGTCTCTCCCATTCCATGTGAACGGCGACCTCCGCCCCCTGATGTCCCAGTCGGAACAGGAGTGATGGCTCCGGTAAGTTTAGGGGTGAAGCGGTCTGTCTTTCACCACGTGTGTGACGTCGGTTCCAGGGTTTCCGCGGATACCCTTTATCAGCTTGGCGGCCTGGAGACCCTTTGTGGCATGGATGGATGTTGATAAAACGCTTTTCCTGCGTCTCTCGCGATGGTCATCGGGTTTCTCTTTCGTCTGCTGATGCGGTGAAGCACAGAGATTGAGTTTTGAAGATTGAACCGACCTTGAATTCCCGGGATAGACCCTGTTTGTCTGCGATGAATGGTGCTTTCCCTGTCTTGTTGGACTTGACTTGCTTCTGCTGTGTCCGGGATTTGCTCTCGATTCATGGAGGTTATTGGTCTGTACTTTTTCTGCCGTGTCTTTGTCTGATTTGGGTATCGGGGTGATGGTGGTCTCGTCAAAAGGGCTGGGAAGTGTTCCTTCCTCTTTTGTATTCCAGGAGAATATATAGAAAATGGTATTTTTTTTTTTGTAAGTATTTGGTAGAATTCACCACTAAAGCTATTTGGACCTGGACGCTTTTCTTTTTTTTAAAAAAAGGTTTTAACTATACATTTAATTTCTTCAATAAATAAAAGATTATTCAGGTTATTTTTTTCTTGAGTGACCTGTGGTAGTTTGTGACTTTCAAGGAATTTCTCTCATTCATCTAAATTGTCAGATTTGGGGACATAGAGTTGATTGTAATATCCTCTCATTATCTTTTTATCTTTGCAATATGATGTCCAGTCTTTCATTCCTGATATTGATCATTTGTGTCATTCTCTTTTTCTACTGGTTAGCTTGCTTAGAGGGTTATTGGCTTTTTTTTCCCCCTCAAAGAAGCATCTTTGGGTTTCATTTATCTTCTCTATTATTTTTCTGTCCTCAATTTCAGCAATCTCTGCTCTTACTTTAATACCTCTATCTTTTTGTTTATGATTCTATTTTATCTTTGCCATTGGCTTACTATTTATATCTCTCTTAAAATTTTTAGTGGTTGCCCTAGATTTCACAATATTAATATTTTAATTTAAAATTCTCACTTCAAATAATAGGATACTGCTTTATGTCTTGTCTAAGAAACTTATAACAATATGCTAATAATTCTTCCCTCTAATGCTTCGTGCCTTTGGTGTCATATACTCTACTTTTGCATAAGCTCTATAAGCATGCAATAGCTTGCTCCTACTTTTTTGAAAGTCAATTATCTTTTAAGCAGGAGTTAGCAAACTTTTCTTTTTTTTTTTGTAGAGTCAGATAGAAAACACACTAGGCTTTGCAGGCCATATGGTATTTGTCACAGCTTCTCGTCTCTGTCTTCCTAGTGTGAACGCAGCCATAGACGGTATCTAAATGAGTTTTATACATTCAATACAACTTTATTTACAAAACGAGGCAGCGAGCTGTACACGGCCCACAGGCCGGAAATAGATTTGGGTTGATAGCTTTTTGTTTTCAGCACTCTGTAAAAGTCACGGCCATTGTCTCCGGCTCGCCCAGCATCTGATGAGAAGTCCGATGTAATTCTAATCTTCCATCCTCTGTATGTTATACGTTTGTTTCCCTTCTGTCCACCTTTGAGTATCTTTCTGCCTTTTGTGTTCCGCGGTTGGGATATGATATGTTTGTTTCTGTTTAATTTATCCCAGTTGCAGTTCTCTGAGTTTCTTAGATCTGAGGTTTGATCTCTGTCATTGGTTTTGAAAAATGTTCTGCGTATAATTCCAATTATTTCATTTTTTATTTTAAGGATGGACGTTGGTTTCAGGACCCAGTCTATGGTTTGTCTTGGTGAACGTTTCTTGTCTGTGTGGGTGGATTTGATTATAAATGTCAACTCAATGATTATCTCTTTATTTTTCTGCCTCATTCACTCTTTCTCTTCTGGGATTTCAATTGCGTTTCTGTTACATTTGTTATCATCCCACACATCTTGGATGTTCTGCTTTTTTTCTAAAATGCCTTTTCCTCTTTGAGTTTCAGTCTGAGTAATTTCTACTGACCTGTCTTCGAGTTTGTACTCACCTGTGTTAAGTTTACTAATGAGTCTGTTGAAATCATCCTTAATCTTTGTCACTATGGTTTTTATTTCCGGCATTTTAATTGGACTTTTTCTTATATCGTTTCTATTCTTCTGCTGAAATTACCCACGTGATAATTTGTGGTGCCATTTCCACTAGACTCAAACATTTTCATCACAGTTGTTTTAAATTCCTGTCTGATAATTCCAACGTCTGCACCATAACTGAGTCTGATTCTGTTGATTCTTTTGTCTCTTGACGGTGGGTTGCTTTTTCTCATTTTTTTGAAGGACACATTTTTTATTGCAAGCCAGACATCTTCTGTGGGACAATAGAGACTGAGGCAGACAGTTTTTATTTCCGTTAGACCTTTCGTGGGGACAGGGGAGCTGAGTCGATCTACTTAGGAGTCCAGCTGGGTTTGGGTTTTGTTGCTATGGTTATCCTCAGGATGCCACGGGCTTCAAAGTCCTCTTGTGTTGGTTTGTGTGTAGGTTGGGATTTGGTTTGCTAGAGGGTTTTCCTTAATGTCTGCTCCATTTCGGCTTTAAGTCTTTGCACTTCGCCAAGGAGAGGGTCTCTCTCCATGCGCTGGCCTCTCTGCCAGCAGCTGATGCTGTCACTTGTTACTCCATGCTGGCTTGCCTGATGGTAGGGGTGGGGAGTGTCATATGTTGTTCTGAATGTGCCTCAGCCTCAGCCAGGCACTGCGTGGTCCTGTCCAACCTCCAGATACAGGTCTGGGCTCAGGATGTCTTCCTGCCCATCCCTCCCTGCTCCAGGAATAGAGCTGGATTGTGTTGGATTTTTTTGCTCTTGTTCCTTCATTGCTTTTCACCAGTGTCCTGTGGGTACCGGGCTTTGTGGCCCTTCTCCTGGAAGTTTTAGGGACATAGGGGAGGAGGACCTAGGTGGGGCTTTGTGTTTTTTCTGGGGTGGCTGCCGTTCCCCACTCCAAGTCCACGTTGAGAGAGAGCATTCTTGGAATTCTCACCCTGCCCTTTCCTCTTTTTTGGGGAGTGCCAGCTCAGCCACAGAAACAGACCGGTGGGTGGGACAAGCTCCCCTTGTGTCGTGGCTCCCGGGAGTCCTAGGTCACCCACTAGCCCAAACTCTTTAGCAGTTCGTGACGTATTTTAGCTTATTTTGTTCCTGCCTGTGTCCAGGGGCGCCTTCCCTGGGAGAGAAAGGTCTCCCGTCCCAACCCTCCTTGGAGGCACCTGTCTTTCCTTAGATGCCAGGCTCGTGGGTTGCCTAGCAACCTCCTCCCGCCACTGGATTGAGGAAAAGTTGCAAACTTTCAAATCGCCTGGCTCGTTCTTTTTGTCGTCGTAGCAAGGATGTGAGTGAGGCATTTTCCAGCTTTCTGCATCCGAAGCTGTCTGACTTCTTTTAAAAATAAAAATTCGCAGTAAAAAATGCTTCCTTTAAACTATACGTTAATATGAAGCAAAGGAGAGTACGGGGGGCTGGCGAAACGGTAACCGCTGGAGGGGACGGGCGGAGGCGGGATCTGGAGAAACTTCGGGCTGGGGGCCGGAGTCTGCAGCTGCCCTCCAGCTCGTGCTGTCCTCCCGTGAGACCTCGCTGAGCCTCAGTTTCCGTTTTGTCCTTCGTGCAGTGGAGATCAAATGTGAGGATTTAAAGCTGATACACGAAAAGCACTTGGCCTGGGGTTTGGCTTCCACCTTGACGATCCCCTCGTGGCCTGGACTCTGGCTGGCGTGTGTGCGTGTGTGCACGCGTGCACACTGGTGCAATTCTCTGAAGCAGCTTCTGCCACTACTCCTTCCGTGGTAGCACATCTGAGGGCAAAAGGAAATGCATACTGGGACACGTTTGGAGGGAGCGCCAGGCGTGGGGAAAGCGGTCCGTTAACAAACACGGGTGAAGACAGCAGAAGCGAAGCTGCAGGTGGCGAGCGGCCTGGGCGCAAACCCCTGCTTGGTCTGTCTCACTTTTGTCAGCCGGGGGTCCGGCGGGCCTTGGCCAAGACCTGTGTCTTCCCTGAACCCCAATTCCTCACCAGCAGGATGGCAGAGACCTTTGCCGCCCTCACTCACCTCCTGGGATTGCTGTGGAGTCGAAACAAGGCAACGCCCGTGACCATCCGAAAACTCTACAAACACGTAAGGCGTCCGTGTTCAAAATGATCCCTCGAATCCCCTCTGAAAGGTTGACCGATGTGTGAAAAGTGGACCCCGGGGCCTTCTCAAGTGCGGCCTCAGCAGCAGTGAAGGGGACGTCAGGCAGCCAGCGATCAATTCTTCGGGAAAGTTTTTTTTTCCCAAGGAGGCACTCGGGCCGTGCAGCCGCCCGACGTGTCTCTTAACGAGCTCCCTCCGAGTGGAGAAGCATCGGTCGCTGCCGAGGCCCCGGTGTGTCGGGCTGATGTACACAAATCGGGGAGGCAGTGTCTCCAGCCCGAGCTCTGCTCCGGGTGTGAAGCGAGTCGACTTGAGTGGGGAGGGGATCCTTCACGGGAATGTGCCCACACGTGTCTCCCGGAGGCCCGGGGCGCGGCCTCTGCTCACGGCCTCCGACGCTGCCTCCATCACGGCAGAGGCAAGAAGGACCTAAGTTTGCTTGATGACTCTCGGCCGTGGCCACCCCTGCCCAGCGCCACCCAGGTGCCACCACGCAGGCTTTCTAACGCGACCTTTGCCCCTAGCGGACCTTCACTTCCCCCCGCCACCCCCCACCACGACCCCCTCCCCGCCCCCTGCCCCCGGCAGCCATCCTTCTCTTTCTTGAGAAGGAGAATGAGCGGGAAAGAGGGTTTCATGGTTAAGGTGCTGGCTCTGGAGGCCCTCTGCCCGGGTTCGAACCCCAGCTCCAGTGGATACTAGCTGTGTGACCTGGGAAGCCTGTAAAACCTGGCCTGCCTTCGTGTCTCCGTTTATAGATTCAGATGGTTTATCAGTCAAGGTTATACCAGAGGAGCAGAACCAGTAGAAGATACACATACATGTATACGTATGTGTGCACACATGTACGCATGCATGCATGTACATATATACGTATGTGTGCATGCATGCATGCATGCATGTACACATGCACACACACACACACACACACACATAAGGAATGGGCTTACAGGGCTGGGGTCTGGCAGGGCAGGCCAACAGGCCGGAGCCCTTTGGACAGTCGCTGAGGCCACCACCCAAAAGCAGGGTTTCTTCTTCTTTGGGGAGACTTCAGTTTTGCCTTTTAACTGATGGGGTGAAGACCCCTAAATTATCGAGGGGCAGCTCCTGGATTTTGTCCCCCGTCGATGCTGGCCCATCTGCAGAGCACCCCCAGCAGCACCTGGGTCAGCGTGCGTGGTGGAATCCTGGGGTGCGACAGCCCAGCCGGGTGACGCTGGACTGTCACAGCTGCTGTAGAGCTGATGGGACACGTAGGTGAAGGTTACGTGGAAAGTGTTCGGGGCGAGCCTGGGATGGAGCACACGCTCCGTTATCAACGTTTACTCCGTGGCTTGACGTGGTCAGCGCTCACTAAATGGCAGCCACGACGGTGTCTTTACGATGTCATTTGATGCATTCGTGTGGAGCCTCTGCCACGCGGCGGGCCTTGTTAGGCTGGGACGTGATGGTGTGTGTGCTGATTGGGGTCCGTGGTAATAAGTCATCACACGCACACACACACACGTGCGCACACACACACACACACGCACACACACACATGCACATAGCTGATGACATAGCAGATGGTGACCTTGGAGGGTGGCACAAGAGCTCACGACGGGAAACCTACAGAGTCTGGGGGTTTGGGGGGGGCTTCCTTGAAAATGTGAGTTTGGAGCTGAGGTTCGAGGGGGCCCAGGGGGCCAGTCCCCAGAAGCTCATCTCAGGGGTCAGGCGGGCACCAGCACGGGGCCCACCCAGTCTGGGTGCCACCAGCTTGTCCCCGGCCACCGTGCGCCCATCCAGTCCCCACGGCGGGTACTTGGCTGTTTGATTTTTACGTTCCTATTTCTTTCCTCTCTCAGGCTGACAATAAATAATTGTTAATTGTCTATTGACGTATTTCAAAATACCAGTGCCAGGATCAATAACAAGATTCGTATTCCTCACAACAGTTTACGACTTCCTTGAAGTTCTTTGTCACGTGAGCTGGGCGGGGTGCTCGGCCCCTCCCCCGGCACCCCCACCCCGGCGGGGTCCAGCCCCCTCCCACCTCACACCACGGTCAGAGCGATATTTTCCACTGAACTATGACATAGCACCATCCAGGAAAGGAATGACCCGGCAGTGTGCCTCTGTGACAGGCCAGCCGGGCCCCGCCGACACCGTCCTCACTCCCCGGACAGAACCACAGGCTGACGTCCACCCCTGTGGCTTCATTTTTGCCCGCTTTTTCCTGGTCCTCAACTGGAGGGGTTTGGCTCGCTCTCTTCTGCACCCCGCGCCTTTCGGGTAACGTGTGAGAACTGGGGCGCGGGCAAGCTGTCGCGCTGCCGTGGCCGTTGCATTGCTTGGTCTGTCATGTGGCTCACGGATATGCTATAATCTATTTATCTGTTCTGCCTGGTGGATGGGTGTCGGCATTACTTTCATATAAGGGCTGCTATAAACAACGCATATAAACATTCTCGTACAAAGCGCGTCTCCGTTGGGCAGAAGTGGATTTTCAGTGTCATGGGCTTGGCTTAGGTTTTATGCAAATTGCTCAACAGCTCTCCAAGGCAGCCACCCTGCCTCACATCCCATCCCAGCAGCCGGGGACGGGGTTCCCCACCGTCCTCTACCCTCGAAGTCCTTGCCGTTGTCCAATGGCGGCTTTCAGTTTGGTTTACGTTTGTTTTATTTTGCCGCCTGCTAGGTCGGTAGAGTATCTGGCTGTGTTTTTAATCTGCATGCCCCCGATGGCCAGCTAGCACACTGGTCGTTAGCTCTCAGCTATCGACCTCCGATGATGAGATTCACGTTGGGTGTTTTGGCGAGGATGCTTCAGAGGCGGTATCGAGTGCTCCCCCTTTGTCCTATCAGGGGGGCGGGCAGTGATATCTGCCCGCCCGCCTTTCAGTGGCGTGAGGAGGGATCGGGGGCTTCGCGTGCTGTCCATCGGATGCGTTTATCAACGAGGGCCCCGTTCTCCTCTCACGTAATGGATTTATCAGCCAGTGATAATCTTTCCCTAGGGCCACTACATCACTTTGCAAAATGGTGCGATTTCCAGTTGTTATTCTTTCTGTGTTCATTAGCTGGAATTCTCCTGTAAGAAGCACGCTTCCTCATTAACTGTATCGTTACTCTCACGTCTCGTTGGTGCAGAATCAAGGCTTACGTCTTTCTCCTTATTTACCAGTTTTCAGAATAATGAGGTAGGTCCCTAGCCACCTTCAAAGGTGACCAAGGAGGTTTTTTTATCCTTTAATTGAAGAATTACATGAATTCATGGGTAATTCCTGAATTATGGTTTTCTTTTATAACCGGCTCGTTGAAAAAAAAAATAAGAATTTCAGTTCAACTTGTAAGCGAGGGGAGAGAAAGGCTAATTGTGCAGAGTTTCCTGACAAGTTACGAAAGCCAGCGAGGGGTCATGTTTCAGAAGTCCGCTTTTCACGACGAGTAATCATCGGTCCTTGTCTCCTGTGCTTCTCCCCACCGAGCCGGGCCCCCCAGAAGGAGCCGACTGGGCCCAGCTTCCAAGGGGGCGTCTCAGATCCTCCCGGGTACGAGGAAGGGGCTTGGATCCGGGAAGACGCAGGCGTGCGGGGTGGAGGAATTGTCCCCAGAGGCTGATGCTTTTCCCCACCCAGCCCCGCTCCGAGGCAGCCCCCGTATTCTCTCTCTTCCCTATTTCTTATTTTCATTGTGTTGGGTCTCATGCCTGAACATCGAGGCACAGAGTTTTCAAACTGTGATTTATCACAGAGGAAGGCTTTCTCTCTCTGTCTGGATGCTCACAAAATTGCGGTTCTAATTTCCACCCCGGATCGGTTCCCTAAGGAGCAGGGCCGGCCTCGCCTCACCTTTCTCTGCGAGTTTCATCTCCTGGAGAATAGAGTTCATGTCGACCCTGCTCACAGTGACGCAGGGGTTAGTCGCTGGTTTTCTGAGTGCCAGTCTCATACCTACCTTCACTCGCAGACGTCAATGCCACAAGCAGCCCCCCAATTATATCTGATCGAGTAGTTCCCGATGAGCAGTATTTACGATCATCACCTCCACTGCGAGGCTCCGAACCAATACTTGTGAGGTCGCCCTGAATTCATAAATCCAGGAAGCTGTCATGGGCACCGCGTCGAGCGGGGTTCGGAGCGGAGGGCCACTTTGGAAGAAAGTCCCCACCCACGCCGAGCCAGCCTTCTTCAGAGGCTGGGCGGCAGTCACAGTGGACATTATGAGGTCACAGTGGGATGTGGCTTTATCCCTTTCCATTTCAGCCTGTGATTTATCTCTCCTGATATTGTGTTATTTGAAAGGAGAATCTGAAACTGGGCCCGGACAGAACCAACTCTCTTGAAAGAGGAAGTCCACGCTCACGGGGACGGAATGGCGTCGACACGTGTGGGGTTGAGGGGAGGTTGGGGGCGACCGAAGATGCTGAGACGCCTGGTCCTTGATTGATGGGTTAGACACGGGAAGCCCTTTCTTCTCGAGAGTTGGTGACTCACGACCCCGCTGGGTTCTGATTCCATCAAAAATACATCCGGGGCAAGAGCCGCCGACACAGTGGGGTTTTGCCACCCGCGAGACCCCACACGGCTCCTCTTCCAGCTGAGTCTCGAGTGTCCTGTCTGCAGTGAGTTCCTGAGGTTTCTCGACCCCTCTGAGTTGTGGATGGTCCACGGGAAAGGCCCTTGCAAAGACAGGCTGCTCCGTCTAGACGGTTCTCAGGGGCTGGGGTGCCCAGCCACGTGCCGCCGACAGCCGGGGCCGCGTCACCCCGCGTGGCGGGGCCGTCCCATACGTCGTGGAGTGTTTAGCGGTGTCTCTGGCCAGGACACGCTATAGGTGCCCCCAGCGGCCCCAGTTGTGACAGCAGGGCTGTCTCCAGACGTGGCCACGTGGCTTTGAGCAGCAGCGATGGCCGTGTAGTCCCGTGAGCTCTTTCAGTGCTGCCCCTTGGTGGCCCTTCCAGGTGACCCGGAGGTTAAAAGCCTCGGCACCTCTAAGCGAGACCGCATGAGGATGGGGGAGGGTGGAGGTGTCACTCAGGGGGCATCGTCTTGCCCCGGGCACGTGCCCGCCTGGGCGGCTTTGCTACCGGTCACGGTGGCCTGCTGCCCAGGTGCCCCTCTGAACTGTACCATGCACACCAGGCGGGTGCCTGCCATCAGTGTCCTGGGGCCGTCCGCTGCCTGCACGTGTCCCTTCCCGAGCCAGCTGGACTCGCCAGCTTGCGCCCTCAGCTGTGGGCGCGCAGGGCAAGGCCGGCTGAAACGGTACTGATTTTAAGAGGAAGGGGACGGGACATGTGTAGTTGGCCTTTATTGAGACACAGCCTCTGGGTCCTCGTGGTGGCAGGTGGCGGGTGCTATCTGCGCTGTCCAGGAGGGAGGGAGCAGGGCCCCCAGGCCCCGAGGAGCATTGCAAAGGTGGGAACTTGCACTTATTCTGAGCCCTTCGTAAGCTCAGGGACGTCTCGTTTGGAGGCCTGGCTCCGCATCGTCTCAGACAAATTAAAACACACCCACTCGTTACTTCGGCTATAATTTATTTGCAGCGAAAACATTTGAAAGGAGTTTAATGCTTTTTGCTGCTGACATTATCTGGCGGGGATTCATTCATCAGCATCGCAATTACCCGTGATTTCCCCGCTGCCGCCGATGGCATCCTTCTCGCAACCTGTTTCCTCAGACCCAACGAGGTTCCCGCGACGGCTTCGTCGCGAGCCCCGCGTCCAGCGAGCAGCGGCGGGAAGGCCTCGGCCCTGCACTCGGCAGGCGCCTAACGGAGCATCTGGTAATTTTAATTTGCTGCTCTTGCGAATTGCGAAGCGGATCGTTCTCCCGTGCATCGCACGCCCTTGCTTGGCCCCAGAAAGGGCCGTGCTTAAGACGTCGAGAAGCAGCCCGGTCCCCCCCCCCACCCGCACCCGGAGGTGCCACAGGCCCCCCGAGCCATCACTTGGCCGCAGACGAGTCTCCGGGCTGTTGGAATCACGCCCGGCCTTTTCTTAGTGTTCGTGGCGGTGACAATTAAGTCGCAGCATCTGGAGACCCACCTGTGCGATGCGCGGGCCCCCGACACGGGCGTCCGTCCCTTGTGTCTCGATTGATTTGTTGGACGTCAGCTTCCCGATGCGCCCGGCGCTCTAATCACGGGGGCGCTGCCCACCTGCTGGGCGGCTGCCTGTTCTCTGCAGCAGCACATGAGGCGTGATTGCGGGGATGCGAACCCCTCGGATCAACAAGGAGAAATTAGGAGTGATTGGGCGGCGTAGTTCCTGACGAGGGGTCACGCGGAGCCCGAGGTGGGATTAGCCGGTGTTTTCTTTTCTTTTCTTACAAAAAAATAAAATAAAATAAAAAGACCTCACATTTATTAATTTAAGGGCGAGAGTTATGCTCCCAGCGGCTCCGCGATGCAGGCTGGGTGGGGGCAGTCGGCGCCTTCCTCCCAGGGACGGGGGGACGTGTCCCCTCGAAGCCCATGGTCACACTGAAAGGCACCAGAAGGGACACCATGATTAAGGATGTGCACGCCGGCTTCAGGGCTGACGTCCGTGACGCCCGGTGATCAATAGCGTGGTTTGCGCGTGGGTCGCGGGGCGAGCAGGAGGCTCGGGGTGCTCGGCCGGCAGTGGCGAGGAGCTGGGACAGAGCCGGGCTCAGGGCTGATGGGGAGCTTTGGGCGACGGAGCGAGGCTGGGTTTCCATCAGCACCTGCCCAGGGCTGGGATTGCACCTGCCCACCCGCCCACCCACCCCAGGCGGCGGGGCGCAGCCGTTTATAACGGAATTTGGCTGCTGCTGAATTTTAAGCTAAAGATGCAGGAGCCAGCATCTGTTGTCGGTGGCTTTGACCCAGGGACTAAAGGAATCCCCCCCCCCCCAACCCCAACGCAGTCGCTCTGTCCGGGCTTGATTCTGTGCGAGGGGTTTGGAAGGGGAACGCTCACACATCGAAGCCATGGCGTGTGGCTCCTCTCCCCGGCCGAACTTCCTGGACGTTGGTTTTTTCCGATGCTGAGCACAGCTCACGTTTCCCGGGCACGCCCCCGGTGCTGCTCGCGTCTCGTGTCCGGGGAAACGCAGAATGGGGAGCGGGGCTCCGTTCTCAGGCCGGTGTGGCCGGCCACGGTCATTTCCGGCGGGGTGCCGTGAGGCCAGCCTTCCCATCCCGCTGTGTCCCAGACCCCTCACCTGCCGAAGGAGACTCATCCTGTCTGCCCCGCCCCCGCCCCCGCGTGGGGCCAGGTCCCCGCAGCGCACGAGGAGGACAGGGGAGGGCGGTGGACAGGACAGCGGCGTCTGGATGCGCGCCATCACCACGATGGCCCCACGTGGTGCGCGTGTCCCTCCTCCCCCCTGAGTCTGATGCGCGGTCCTCGGCAATGGCCGCCCTGTCTCGCCCGGTCGGACATCCCCCGGCAGCCGGGATGGAGTGGGACATGTGGCTGCCGCTCCATCCATAGTTACTGGATGGAATTAAACTTCAGATCGGTGCCAAATCACCCCAAAAAAACTCGGCTGGCTGCGGCACAGAGGTTTGGGACAGGCGAGGGCAGAGCCCGGGGTGGGGGCCCCTCTGGGGTGGCGGGGAGCGTCTCCGGAATGAATGAATCTGCGCGTGAACGCGTGCCTGGCGGTGCCGGACAGACAGGCGCTGCGGAGTCAGCCGCCTCCGGCAGCAGCGGCTCCCCTGTCTGTGTCGTGCTTTGCCACAGTTCAGGTTTCTATTAAGTCGTGGGGCACGATGTAGAATTGCCAGCAAAAAAAAAAAAAAAAAAAAAGATTGTCCCTGGATTAATTGATCTCCCTGTTACACAGGGAATGACATAAAAGAGAGCACGAGATAAGAAAAGAAAATGAAATTAATCTCATCCTCTCCTCGGCTGCTTGTTAATTTCAAGGTTTGCTGCGTCCGCTGTCTCCGCTCCCGGCTCAGCATCGAGATCGCTCGGTGCTTAAACGAAACATCTTATTAATCATTTCCCGGGAATGCGGTGCCGCCAAAAAGGGGGCGGGGGAAAGAAAAAAGAAAAGAGAAAAAAGGAAGAAAAAGGCGTTCAGGAGGCACGATGAGTTTGTTTCTGTAGCGATGTGTACCGTATCGTCAGGGATAGCCAGGACATCAGAACGATAAGCCGGATGTGTACACCATCTCGCAGCGCTATCGATAAGTCGTGGGAACCCTCAGCTGCCGGATCAATCCCGCCCTGACACCCACCTCTCCTCGGAGGAGAGATTCGGGAATAAACGGGGAGGAAACCGGGGAATAAAAAGCTGAGAGGCTTCATGGGAGGAGCTGGACTGTGCTAACCAGGGAGCAGATGTGGTTTTAATTCCAGAGTGGACCGGGCTGCAGCTCGGCAGCTCTGACGGCAAACAAGGCCGCTCAGCCCTGGGTCGGAACAGACGGCTGATGCACCCTGACCCCGCCAAGCCCACATCCTCACATCTTCCAAAATGTGCACTCTGAAGTCCTGGGCAGACGCGAAGACTTTTTTTATTTTAGCCTGGAGACTGGGCGTTATAATTTTTTCAAGTCGTGAGCTATTTCCCCCAAACGCCCAAGTCCGGCGGCCGCTCGTCGAACAAAGCGGGCCTCGGAGGCCATCGCCGGTGGCCGCAGGTGCTGCTGCCGCTGACCGTGCGACCACGGGGGGCCCGAGAACCACGGGGGCCCCCCGAGGAAACCGTAGGGGCCAGTGCGAAGCGACTGAGCGAGGAATCGGGGAGGGCAGCGACCTGCAGGGAGCATGGACCCCCCTCGTGCTCCGGAAGGAAACCAGCCCGCTGCCCTCCCACGAAGCCCCCATCCCCCGTGTCCCCTAAGCACGGCTTCCTGCCCGGCTCTCCCAGCATGCCCCACTCACACACAGTGGCCTCGGGCACTCAGCTCTCCTCCGGCTCCAGATCCGCTCGCTGGGCTTCCTGTTGGACAGTCCCTTGTCCAAGGGACGTGGCCACTCTGTATTTTAAAACCCTGTTCTGGGGATCACTGCTGTGGACCCCTCCTTCCCTTCCCCCACCGCCCCAAGTACAGAGACGACCCCCCTTCCTGCCGACAGACTTGGTTCCGATTGGACAAGGAGACACACACACCCCGCGGCCCGCTCCTGCTCATTTGAATTGCCCCGCAAGGGCTCGACACACAGTAGGTCTGCGTGAATACCTACTAAGTGAGTACACATGTATTCAAATCCAGGCGACGAGGAGAAAGACCAGCAGGAGGAAATGGGAAACAAGGCTGAGAAACCGCTTCCAACTCAATCAGCCCCGACCGACGGCTCAGCAAACGGTTAAACCACACGACGACTGACCTCCCCCCCCCCCAAAGAGGACACTCAGGACGCGTGGGTCCCCGCAGGAACGTGTCGACAGTCCCCGTCGGCATCACGGCTCCTGTGAGTCGAGCGTCTTGGTTTCTGCCGAACCCCGTGTCGAGGGCTTTGCGCGCGTCAGCTTGTGTGGACTCCCTGGGACCTCCTGGAGCGGGGCGCCCCCGAGCCCCCCGAGAAGTGAAACAGTGGAAGGTCATAGAGCCAAGAGGTGCCTGAGCAGGGGAAGGGGGGAGGCTCGATCCCGCCCCCCACCCCGCCCCCTGCGTGTCGTGTCCCGAGCGGCCGTGGCGAAAGGGGCACGATCTTCATTTTTGCCCAAATGCAAAACGTTGTCCCCCGTCCATCCAGGATGGTCAGGAACACGAGTCGGGCGGCGAGAGTGGGGCGCGGGGGCTGCCGGAGCCGCCCTGCCGCCGAGGGAAGCGGATGGGCCGGGTCTGGGGGTGCGGGCAGCCCCTGACCCCATCTGGCTGAGCCCCGAGCGCTCGCCAGCATTGCCGGGCGGGTCTGCGTTCGCGCACGAAGCATGAATACTTGTTCTCACTGAAGCCTCAAGCGGCCCTTCGAGTCCGTTCGTCCCCCTAGAATCAGACGCGACGTCGCGGTCGGTCGTCATGTCTGCAGAAGCAGCGGAGACGAAAACCGGGTTTGGTCAGGACTGGGCTGCAGACGCAAATGGGTGGTTTTCTGATCAAACGCCTCAGAGCAACCGACCTGTGGAAAAGCTGCTCCTGAGAAGGAGGTTTGTATGATCTCGGAAGGTGGCCCCTGCGGACAGGGAGGGCCGTCTGTGGCCGTCATCTGTCGTCGCCGTCTGCAGATAAGCCGGGGCTCGTGGGGGTAGGGGGCTTCCAGAAGGTTCTGTCCTCAGGCTGCGTGCGTACGTGATCGCACGGTAAACTCGGGGTGGTGGGTGGGAGGCCCGGGGCCGGGGTCCTCCAGGGGCTGGGACCAGGGCGTTGTGTGCTTCGACGGGGCTGTAGAGCTCGCGCTGGGGGCTCGGAGGGCATCTTCCGGGCAGTGGACCTGGCTGTGGCCTTCGGTGAATGCCTTCTCCTCTTTCTTTCTTTCTCTCTTTCTTTCTTTCTCTCTTTCTCTCTTTCTCTCTCTCTCTCTCTCTCTCTCTCTCTCTCTCTCTCTCTCTCTCTCTCTCTCTCTCTCTCTTTCTTTCTTTCTCTCTTTCTCTCTCTCTCTCTCTCTCTCTCTCTCTCTCTTTCTCTCTCTCTTTCTCTCTTTCTCTCTCTCTCTCTCTTTCTTTTAAAACGGCTTTATTGAGCTCTGATTCGCACACCGTTCCACCCACCCACTTAAAGGGCAGAACTCGGTGGTTTCTGATACCTCTGCAGGTGAGTGCAGCTGTCACCGTGGGAGCATTTTTGTCACCTGGGGAAGAAGCCCTGTACCCTGGCCATCACCCCCCTCTCCCCTCGTCCCCCCACAGCCCTGAGCGACGTCTGCTCCGTTCGCTGTCTCTGCAGACATTCCTACCCAGACGTCCGGTGCGAGTGGAGCCCTAGAGCGGGGGGGCCGGTAGCGTCTGGCTCCTCTCACTCAGCCTCGCGCCCTCGAGGTCCATCTCTGCTGGGCATCGGCTCTTCCTTCCCTTTTATGCCCGGCCCTTTCTGATCTTCAGAGTCTTCGTGAGGCAAGCGGGCGGAACGCCGTCCCCGCTCGGCGGTGCCAGGGATGCTGTTCACACTCCCTGCCGGCATCTCGCCGGAGGGAAGCACGTCCGCGGCGCCGGGGAGAGGTCCAGCAGCAGCGGCTTCTTCAGCCCTTTCATCCCTGTCCCTCCCCAAACCTCCCACCCCCGCCCCCACGCCCGCCCCGCTGCCCACAGCCATGGTGCTGGCGGAAGCCGGTGCGTTTCATCCGTCAGAATAAAACGACTGCTTTCCTTGCCCCTGCGGGCTCCTGCCTCCCCACGAGAGGCGTCCATCTGCGCCTGTCTCGATAAGAAGGAACACGGTTCACTCTTCTTTATCAGGCCAGACCTTGTGCTTGGGTTTTATTCCCAACGCTCGCATCCACCCCGCGAGGCCAGGGGATCAGGGCTCTGCTTTGGCGGCTGAGGGTGCCTAGGCTCGGGGAAGGTGAATGACTGTCCCCGGCCTTCCATAGAGACCTTAATTCTTATGCAAATGTTTTGGGGTTCTAGAAATGGGGCTTGCCTGCACTTGATTTTTCCAACACATACATCGTTCCTCACGTATTGGCAAATTCTTGGGGGCCTGGGGCAGCTTCGAGGCTGGTCCCTGAGCCCGACAGCTATCCTCCCCCCGGCCCCTCGGGTCCCTGGGATGCAGAGAATGAACGGACAGGCCAGCAAATGGCATGACGCTGGGCACGTAGCCGGGGGGCGCGCTGGGGGTCTCAGACCGCTCTCGATGGGAAGGAAGGGGGCTCGAACACAGCCCCCCAGGGGAACGCCTGGGTGGTGCCTCAAAGCACAAAGCGAAGTCACGGGGGCAGCTGGGGGTCCCTGAGTACATCCTTCGATCAGCTGGGTGCGGAGGGTCGTGGGGACGGGAGGTTAACCCTCCTGCAATCGGCCGGCTGCAGTCCTGCTGTGACAGGAGGATTTGCTGTCACCTCCCAGAGCCCTGCGGCTTTGGGGGTTTCGAGCTGGCGTTTTGCTTAGCGGGCTGGGGGCAATGTCCCCCGAGACCCCACTTGTATGGTGCGGGAAGCAGGCAGGGCCCGGGGGGAGGAAGGAGAAGAGGGGATACGGCCGTCACCACCGTGCCCACGTCCGATCAGCGGCTGCGAGGATGACCGGCTCCTTCACCCGGTTCCGTCTTTCCTTCCGGCCGTCCCCGCGATCCCGTGGCACATGTGACGGTCCCTTGTTTTCCTGGAAAGGCATTTGGGGGCCCAAGGAGCGGAGTGACTTTCCCGAGGTCAGTGGGCGATCAGTGCCGAACTCAGGACTCACACTTGGCACTTGGGACTCCAAGGTCAGGGCTGACGCAGGAGCTGGCGGAGCCCCCCTAGGGCCCCGGGGGCCCCGGGCTGGGAGGGTGCGGGAGCGGTGCGGTCTCGCCACGCGGCTGGGCCGCAGGAGGGTTTGGGTCCTGCGCGCAGGCTGTGGAAGCACAAAGAAAGCCCCCCGAAGCTGCGGGGCCGCAGGGGAGGGGACGTGGGGAGGACTCTGCTTTATACCATGGACCCCGTGAGCAGCCTGCGTCCTCGCTCCTGTGGGCGGGGTCTGCGCTGACCCCCTTTCTCCCCTCGTGGGGCGCGGGGCGTGGGGCAGGGGAGACACGTAGCTTTCTCCGGCCGCTTCCGAGCCTCGGAGCTTACGTTTTTGTGCCGCCCTCACCGAGGAGGCTGGAGAGTCTTCGGGTTGCAACGTAAGATGATTTCCTCAGGACAGACGGGCATTGTCTCGTAGCCACGGCGAACGCTCGCCGGCGTGGCACAGGGAGGATGGAGTGCGATGACTCGGTGGCGGGTCGTGAGAGCTCAGGGAAGCGAGACAACATTCACCCTCCTCCTTCCCCCCCCCAAAAAAAAATCCCGGGTACAGGGGGTAGGAAGACCGGTGGGACCAAGAAAGGGTCTCCCTGACCTCAACACTGTCCTCTGTTTGGCGGGCGTTCTGCCGCCCGCCCAGCCCTGGATGGGGTCTTCGCCGTCTCCGTCTCCCGCTTGGAACGTTGGCCAGGTTAAAAGTGGGGGACGCTCGCGAGGGAGCTTGCTGCCGAGGCACCGAGCCAGCCTCTCGCTGAGCGGGCGGCGCCAACCGGGTCCTCTCTGCAGGCGTTCTCAGGGCTGAGACCTGCTGCGGGCACTGCGGCCACGCCGTGGAGGGCCCTGCTGGGCGGTGCTACTCAGACTCTTCGAAGTACGAATGCGTAACTTTGAGGTGCACTTTGAGAGCTGGGCTTTTGTGGCCGTCGGTTTGAGACGCACTGCTTTGATCTGACAGCACCCTGTTATCACGGCTGTCATCAAGAACAGCTTTAGAAAGTGACAGCGAACAACCGTCCATTCCCCCCACTCAATTACTTACACCAACCATCTGTCCATTCATCCGTCTATCCATCCATCCATCCACCCAACCATCCATTCATTTAACCATTCACTTATCCATCTGTCCATCCATGATCTATCCACCCACCCAGTCAACCACCCATCCATCCACCCACCCATCCATCTACCCATTATCCATTCATTCACTCACCCATGCATTCATTCACTAATCTGTTTGTTTGTTGTCCGTCCATCTATCCATCCATCCATCCATCCATCCATCCATTCATTCATTCATCCATCCATCCATTCATCCATCTAACCATCTTTTCAACCATCCACCCACCCATCCATCTACCCATTACCCATCCATTCACTCACCCATGCATTCATTCACTAATCTGTCTGTCATCCATCCATCCATCCACCCATCTACCCATCTACCCACTATCCATCCATTCCCTCACCCATGCATTCATTCACTAATCTGTCTGTCATCCATCCATCCATCCACCCATCTACCCATCTACCCACTATCCATCCATTCCCTCACCCATGCATTCATTCACTAATCCATCTGCCCGTCATCCATCCATGGTAGGGAGGAGGGGCGAGCATTCGGTGTTGATCTCCTGGATCAAGCCACGCCTGAAGCTCACCTCCTTGCACTCTGGTTATGTGAGCCAGTCAGTCCCCGCCCCCTTTGTGGTTCCTGCATCCGTTTGAATCAGGCTGCGGTTTGCGATGGAAGGAGTGTTGGCCCCACACGGGAGATATCCTCAGCGTTTTGGCCTGACTAAAATGCCTCGGGGATAGTGGGCTAAGGGGCAGGTAGAGAGCATGGACCTTTGGGTGTCGGGCAGACCCAGGAAGCAGTCCCTGTGCCTCCTCCAGCTTGGACAAGAGGGTCGGCTTCTCTGCCGCTCCGTGTCCTCACATGGAAGGGTGGTTTGGGGACGGGAGGAGAGGCAACGGTGTCCGGCCAGCGACTGGCGCACGGCAGGTGCTTAATACGTGTCAGCGTTTGGGCCCTTCCCCCACTCCCCCCCCCACACACACACACGCACACACCGATTGAGAGCTCGGGTTGGCAGTTATTTATGTCTTTGATTAATTAAACAATTGAGAGACAAATTAATTATTGCTTAACGAACGCAGTTCGGGCGACGTAATCTTTGAAAGCCCGAGGCCCGGCGGGGAATGAACAGAAGTGGGTCTGGGCGGCGAGGGGGATGGAAGCGGGCGGAGGAGGGAAAGCTTCAAGGTCCTTCTCTTCTGGGAAAGTCACCTTCTCTCGGCGCGCGGAGTGTGGCTCTCCGCAGATAAATGCTGATTTATGGTTTGCGTGGCGTGTCGTATGTCATGGAGCCTTCCCAAGGCAGCCAGGCGATCGCTCTGCTGTCACCTCCGGGGGGTTTACCCGAGGCGAGAGGGAGAGGGGGATAAATCGGACCTGAGTCTCGGCCACGTGACTGGTCAGCGCCGTCCTTCGGGTGAGAGCCACCGCCTCTGTGGCTGTCCGCCGTGGTCCCCGCCCCCTTCCCGTGGACAGTCCCCCCGCCCCCCGCTGTCGGGTCATCCAGATGGCAGGCTGAGTCCAGCCTCAGTGACCCACGACCTTGGCTCCAGCAAGGGGAGTCGGGCTTGAAATGTGAAACTGACCGAGGTTTTCCGCCCCATTAAGTTATCGTTTGCTTCGAGGAAACGTTCCGGAGGCTGGGAGGCTGTGATTTCAGCCCCGCCCCTGCTGGTGACCTCGTGGTCTCCGCGTCACCTTCAAGGGGCCGCGGGACGGGCAGCTCGGGGTTCCTTCCGGGGAAAGACTCCGCCCGCTCCCCAGTGTGCCCCCCGCGGGTGCCTGGCTCACTCTGAGAAGGCACCGCAGTCGTCTCTGGCTTTCTCACCTCCACACCTGTCCATGCCGAGAGCAGGGGATTTGTCAGGGGCTTGTCTGGTCTTCTGGAACCTTCCTGAAGGCGGGGAAGGGCGGCTCCCGCCGTGTGCCGTGCTGATTTCACTGGATGGCTTGTCCCAAAGCGTTGAATAGCTCGAGGGCCAGTGGGGAGGGGGCTTCCAGTTCTGCCTGCGAGCGCCCGGCCTTGCTGCTGTGTTATAGACGGCCCCCACCTCCCCCCTCCAGCACTGAATCCCCCCGATCAGGCCCCCCGCGTTACCAGAGGAGGGCCGAGTCAACCTAGGCTCCCTAAGTTGCTGGGACAGCCCGGCCCACGTGTCCCCACAAAGCAAGGCCGCTCCATCCCCCCCACGGAACGCCTCAAGCATGTGTGTAGTGATGGCTGCCACCTGCTGCCCGCCTCCCCGTAGCCTGACGAGGAGGCCCGCGCTGGCCCCCACGAAGAAAGTGACGGCGACGGGTGCTCGCTCGAGCTGCGTGCGCGTCAGAGGGGAAGACAGAGGGCTGGGTGTGGACGAGAAGCCGACGGGTCCGGGCTTTGCCCTCACCGCCGTCCGAGGGAGGCGTTTACAGGGGAAGTGCGGGCGAGGACACCGAGGCCACGAGAGGTGATGCGAGCTGACAGCTGGGACCGGGAGCAGGTCTGTCTCCAGAACCCCGTTTGCACCAGCGCGGTCATCCTCTCCCTCCGGGACACGGCTGAGTCCCGGGGTGCGGTTTCCCGGCCCCCACCCCGGACCCCGGCACCGGGATGCTCTAGGTGGCCATGGCCAGGGGGCCGGGCGAGGGCCACAGGCATAGCACCGAGGGAAGGGCATCTCCAGTGATGGGCGAACGGCTCGGGGGGCCCGTGAGACTGCGGTGAGGTTCCAGGGCGGGGACGTGTCCTGGGCCCGAGGTGGTGGCTTCTCCCCCACCCCTCCACACACTTAGCCTGATCCCCGATGGTCCCGGCGAGGCTGGCACGTATGCCGCCTCCGGGGACGCACGCGTGTGTTTGGTCACACAGCGAGCAGCGCCCGGGCACGGGGGCCTGGAGGACGCTGGGGTCTGGTGGCTGCAAACCACTGGTGCTGCCAGAGGACGATGCTGGAACGATGCCTTTAAAAAACCGAAAGAGAAAAAATCCATCAAAGATAGAAAAACAACGTTGTCCAGTGGAATTCTGTCCCCAGCAGAATTATCACTAAAATGATGGAAAAATAAAGATTTTTTTAGATCAAAAAAATAAAAAGCTGGTGAAATCCATCAGGAGCATATCTGCACTAAAGAAGTATTAAAGAAAGTTCTTAGAACCAGTTAGAAACCCAGACCTTCAAAAAGCAACAAATGGCAAATATGTGAGCAAATATAAGAGGTATTTATTTCTCATTTAAAAATTATTTTGAAAGATAATCCACTGTTTTAACATAAACAGTAACAATGTGTAGTGGGCTTTGGAATATGTAAAAGTAAAATTAAATGACCACCAAGGCACCGAGGATGAGATGAGAGAAATGGAAGTCTATTGTTATAAGTTTATTGCATGATATGTGAGTGGCGTAATATGATTTGAAGGAAGACTATGATAAGTTAAGGATTCACATTTATACAAGTGAAATAAAAGGGCCTAGCTTGTGATCCAATAGTGGAAATAAAATGGAATCCTTAAAATACGGACGTCGGCAACTGTATCAATAACAACATTAAATTGATATTAAATGCAGATGGCCACAGAATACCGATTATAAGACAGATGATGAGAGTAGATGACAAAGCACGACTCGGCTGTATGCTGCCTACAAGAAAGCTGCTTTAAGTATGCAGACAGGCAAGTTAAAGTAAAGAAGACACGCTAGAAACACAAGCGAGAAGGAGGTAAGCTGTATGAAGTGTCTGTATTACGTAGAATTCAGCACAGGAACTATTATCAGAGCTACAATGAAACATTCTGTAATGACCGAGGGACTCGACTCGCAAGAAGTCACGACAATTCTGCACGGAGACACCTAAGAGACAGAGATTCAAAACACTTGAAAAAAATACTCCAACTGGAAGGAGAATGGACAAATTCAAAATTACAGCCGGGAATGTCGTCATCCCTGAATTAGCAGTGTGGAGAGGAAATCGGGAGGGTATAGAAACTCTGAACCCCCCAAGCCCACCCCAGAGGGGAGCTGCCCGTCCTTATGTGACTCTGCCTCTTGTGACAGGCCTCCATTTTTGGGGGGCTGTTTGCATGAGGGGCCACCTGGGCACGGGCCCTCCCAGGCCCCTGCTCGTCGTGTCAAACCCAGCGGGGTCCGGCTCAGCTGGCTCTCGGGGACGGGGTGGGCGGGGCCGTGTTCTGGACTGTCCTGTAGCTTCTCCTCCTATTTGTCCGTTCCCCACCTTCACCCCGAATTTGCAGTCTTGACATGCTGTCTTCCCTGCGACCAGAGCCTCCCCCCCTGCAGAACAAGAAGCATCCTTCAGATCGATCCTGGCCCCCGGCCCTGGCCGCTGGCCTCCAGCGCGGCCTTTCATGTCCCCGAGAGCCGGTCCACATGCCCTTTCCAAAGCCGAGCGGTGGCCGCACGACTTCGCAGCTGGGCGGGCAATTAGTCGAGACGGACCTTTCTTCTCCGGCCTCCTGGCCACTGAGGGCTGTGAGCTGCCCTCCCTCAGCGAGGCCGGCTCTGTCTCTCAGCCTGGGGACAGCGCCACGGCCAGCGAACAAAGGCCCAGCCAGCCCTGGCTAAGCGAGCCCCCCCTCGGCCCCCGGCCTCTGCCCGGCGGCCACCCCGCCCTCCTCGGCCTCTGCAGCTCAGCCGTGAGCTGGGTCCTGGGGAAGCCGTCTCTGCAGCCCAGAGTCTCGGGTTCAAATCCCCGCCCTGCCACTTACCGGCTCTGTAACGGGGCGAGCTTCTGAGTGTCTCCCGACCTCAGTGTCCCCAGCAGCTACCCTCTCCCCACCCCCGTAAGGCTGCGGAGGGAATGAAGGGGGACAGGGCGGGGGTGCAGCAGGCATCTCCCCACAAAGGACTTGGTAACTGCGCGCCGTGCGGTGAGTGATGGAGATTCTTCCAGACCTGAGGCCACTGTGTGGAGGGCCCATCCACAGCGGGCCCAGCGCCCCGTGTCCAGACCAGACGCCCCCGAGGCTCGGCCCAACTCGCCATCCTCAGCCCCTGCCTTCAGGAGGGACATGCCATCCCTCCTGCCTTTGGGTTTAGTCTCCGTCGGTCCTCAAAGGTCCCTTTCTCAGGCCAGTGTCCCCCAGGCCCTTCAGCGCCCGCCCGCCGCCCCCTGTACTTCTCTGTGCTGGCATTTTAAGCGATGCGTACACACACACACACACACACACACACACACACACCCATGCACACACACGCACACACACATACACACACACACACACCCATACACACACCCATACACACACACACCCATACACACACACCCATACACACGCACACACACCCATATACACACACACACATACACGCACACACACACACCCATACACACACACATACAGGCATAGCATTTCAGTTAAAGCGTTTGTGTCACCCCCCCAACGCACACACACACCCATACACACACACATACACACATACCCATACACACACCCATACACACACACATACAGGCATAGCATTTCAGCTAAAGCGTTTGTGTCCCCCCCCAGCCCCCTCCTTGCCGGCAGCTCTTAGAGGACAGGGACGTGCCCGTTTGTTCACCGTGGGGTCCTTGGTGCGTGCGGCCAGGCACGAAGGCGATGTTAGAAATCTTTGTTGCATGAATAAATGAGATTTGGGGTGAAAGAGAGAGACAGACAGACAGGACGCGAAGGCTGCTGTGCCTCAGGTGTAGGAGTGGGGCTGGGGGCACGGGCTTGGCAGTGGGGTCCAGGTGGTGCTGGCCTCAGGCTGCCTGGCCCTGCGGCCAGGTGAGGAGCCAGCCTGGACTTCGTCCGCAGCCCTCTGAGGCAGGAGGCGGCCGATGACTTGCATTTTAGGCAGATGAGGCGGCAGCTGTGAGGGGTGGATTTACAGCCCGGCTTCTGCCTGCAAATCCCCAGAGTCGTTTCTCTTTCTCTTTCTTTCTTTTTTTTTATTAGAGGATTCTGCTCGTTAGGGACAGAGCCAGGAGCTGATGGTTTCTTCCTAACTCACTTTGTGACCTTGGGCCAGTCCCGGTTGCTCTGCTGAGCGGAGGGGCCGAGCTCGAGCTACCCTCCCCATTCTGTTCCTCCCTGGGTCCCTGCCTGCCACCCTCCCCTGCCACCGAGATGGCCTGTGGTCGTGGTCCTCCCTCCGGGATCCTCCCTCTGGTGTCCTCCCTCCAGGGTCCTCCCTCCATGGTGTTCCCTCCGAGTCCTCCCTCCATGTTCCTCCCTCCATGGTGTTCCCTCCGGGGTCCTCCCTTTGCGGTCCTCCTTCTGTGGTCCTCCCTCCGGGTCCTCCCTCCGCTGAGCGTGGGACGTTCCTTAGGTGTTCGGCTTGCGGCTTCCCCAGGAGGGGCGCGTAGTCAGCACACACGTGCCTCGCAACCAAGCTTGTCTCAGCTCTGACCCAGCTGGTGGAAAGTCACCCGGGTCTCCCTAGGGGCCCCGGGATGAGGACACGACACGACAGACCCTTGGTGTCCCTCCGCCCCCGGCCCCCACCCACCCCCCTTTCCTCCGCTCTCCGCCCTTCTCGGTGGGCGCCCTGGAGGGGGTGGGGGTCGCCCAGCGTCCAGGGGAGCCAGCCTTGACGCCCAGCAGGTGCCCGGCCAGCCCCTCGGCCCAGACTGGGGGGCTCCTCATGGCGCTGGTGAAATAGCCCCGCAGACAAGCTCCTGGCCGTGCCCCAAACAGCGTCCCCTTAGATGTATAAGGTCTGCCTCACTTTCCTCCAGCCACCCAGGAGGGACCTTCACTGCGCTTGGAGAAACCACCTACACGGTTGTGGTTCCTTTTTTTTCTCGTTTGATTTGTTTCTCTGACACACCGACGAAGGTTCTGGCTGGAAACCCTGCAGGACTGGGGGAGGAGAGTGCATTTAGCCGTGGTTTACTGCCTTAAGGAAAACATGCTTGGCTTATGAAGTATGCCCCCTCAAAGTCTCCCTGACGGTCTGTGAGAAAAGAGGAACGTTTGGAAGAAGGTGGCCGAGCCGCCGCGTCCCCAGCCTTTGGGGCAGCGCTGTTTGGAAAGATTAATACAGAGCCAGGGACAGTCGCTCCCTGTGACGGTGCCCACCCCGGCGGGTGCCCCTGCCCACGGCGACGCGGGCCGCGGGGAGCTGCATCCCGTGTGTGCCCGCGGCCGGTGCACCTGCGGGCGCAGGAGGGGGGCCGCCCGCGCCGGGCTTTGGGGAGCCCTCTGTGCGGTCCCCCGGGGGCTGGCGGGCCTCAGCGCAGCCCATCCCCACCCCCTTCTCAGGACGCCGTGTTTGCTGTTTCTGGGCATTTTTAAATGAGATTAAGGATGGTTTTCAAAACCCACCCACCTGACCCCACACAGGCTGTTCGTGGTCACCCCACCTGCCTGGCTGTGTCCCTTTAACCGGAGACGAGTTACAGGGAAGAGGCGTCCGGGGCGGGGACGGGGGACTTGGGGGCCAGCGACCTCCTCAGACACAGATACTGTTGGCCGTGCCGTTCGCCAGCTGAAATTGTCTAAACTGTGGGTACATAATAACCTCCCAGAAAGGACCGGGGTGGCCACGGGCTCCACCCTGCCGAAGCGCAGACATGTCACCCTGAGGGGACCCTGTGGGTTTCACAGTGGCATCAGGACACTCTGCTTCCCACTGTTACCGCGGGGTCCCTTGGAGTCCCCTGTCGGCTTTTCATTTACCACTGCTGTCCACGGGGCTGGCCACCCGAAACAGGCCTCGCACTCCGACCGGGGCCCCCATGGGGCCACCTGGACGGCTGAAGTCTCTGCTGCGCCATCACCTGTAGGGGAAAAACTAGACCCCAGCTAAACGACATTCTAAGAGGCGCCACTCCCCCCCCCCCCCCCCCCGGAGGAAGACGCTCCAGGACTCCGTGTGGGAGTGGGGATGGATCAGACTGTAAATGTTATGAAAACACAGGTTTCTTCGTCTGGGGGTGGGCGGGGAAGCAGACAGGCTGCTCACGGAGAAGCAGGCTCTGCACGGGGCCCGGTCCCTCCCCATCTCCGGCGCCCGCTCCCCGTCCCGCCCTGGGCTCGAGGGTAACCTTCTTCTCCACAGTTTCCCCTCAGGATCCAAGGGCAGCTTCTGAGCCGGATCCGGTGTGGGCTAACCGCGTGGCCCGTGCAGAGAGAGGGACAATGCCGTGTCCCCTCTGGGGTGCCCGATACGATAAATTCCCTGAAGGCTGCTCGAGGAGGCAGACAAAGGACAAAGCAGAGACCGTAGCTCTAACTCCCAGGGAGCAGTCATTCTTTTTTTAAATTTTCTTTGAACTGTAATTATGATCTAATCGTACAAATGCCAACATCTGGACTTCTGCGGCGTGAGGCCCTGCGTGTTATGTTTGGAAGTGGCGTGCTAATGGGGCAACATTTCTTTCCCGTTCACAGGAGGATCGCACGGCGTTTTGGGGAGAGCCGGTGCAGGCAGAGAACAGATCTGTCATCTGAATTGTCATTTGAGAAGCCCCCAGGGTGCGGGCCACCTGTCAGGCCCCTGCCCTCGCCTGCACGAAAACTCAGACCCACAGAAGCCTGCAGAAAACACTCCCCAAAACCGACTTGTCTTGAAAAGCACCGAGAACAGGAGCCAGACATGACCGAACGTTTGTATCTGTTCTTTGCGTTTCTCTCCCGGCCTAAAAAAAAAAAAAAAAATACGAATTCTAGACCAGCAGTTTGGAGATTTGGTTTTATTTTTCCTTCTGAGATGTAGGTCCAGGGAGGAGGATGTTTTGCCCAGCGGGGGCGTCGAAAGGACTGTCCTTAGCGCCAGCTCCCTCCGGAAAGTCTCTGTGTGTTCGAGGCCTTTTTATTTTTTTATTCTCATCATTTTTCAGGCCGTCCCCTAGGTGGGGGAGGGAGATGCATTTCCACCCAGATCTGAGCTTTGGAAAATCCGAAGTCTGTTTGTTTTCCAGACTCGATGAGCCTGAAACTCAAAAAAGGCTCTGGCGATTCCTTGCAGGAGCCTCCTTGACGTTTCGGGGGTGACATCTGGGTCACTGGTTTTCCGCAGGTGTCAGAAGGCAGAGACCCTGTCCCGGGAGAAGGAAAAAGCTGCTTCCACGTGCTCCGAGGAGTGACAGTTCCTCGTGGTTATTCATTGTTGGCTTTCGAGAGGTTTTATTACCGAAGCGTTTAGGTTCTACCTCAAAGGCCCTAAGACAGAGATAGGAGCTCAAAAGGGTTTTGCAAACACTTAAAAAACAAAAAAAAAGTGCCATTTCAGGACTGGCGACTCGGACTGTGCCGGTCCCTGCCCAGCGTGCACCTGGGCAAAGGCGCCAGGTGCCCGAGCACGCGGGCGGAACCGAGCGGCTCGGGGGCTTAGCGGCCCGATCGATGCCCATGGAGGCAGAACTCGGTTAGGCGATCAGTTCAAAGCCGCCGGTCAGAACCTAAGAGTCATTTAAGCCGTCACGTAGTCACTACGGGCAGAGACCGGGACGTCTGTGAACCCGCAGACCCCTATGCTCTGGGGAGAGTGAGCTTCATGTCCCCGTGGATGATGTCAATGCGACAGGAGTCACAAACAGGGGCTATGACTCCCCAGCCCCTCCCGGAGGCAGGCAGTTGTGGATTGCAGACCTAGACGCGGTGTGTTGCTCTGCAGGAGCGCTGGTGACAGCGTCGGGAGGCCGGGGGACAGCGTCGGGAGGCCGGGGGACAGCGACGGGAGGCCGGGGGACAGCGACGGGAGGCCGGGGGACAGCGTCGGGAGGCCGGGGGACAGCGACGGGAGGCCGGGGGACAGCGACGGGAGGCCGGGGGACAGCG
>PVKZ01005326.1:0-54970 GCA_004027375.1 Macroglossus sobrinus
ATAAGGTTACACTCTGAAAAACTTATCTTGAGTTGAAAATACTGTAAATCGAAATGTATTTAATACACCTAATCTATCAAACGTCATAGCTTAGTCTAGCCTACCTTAAATGTGCTCAGAACATTTACCTTAGCTTTCAGGAGGGCAAAATCATGTACCACAAAGCCTTTTTCAAATTAAAGTGTTGAATATATCCTGTAATTTTTTTATCACAAAGTAGAAAAATGATAGGTTTTACCATCATAGGTAGGGCACTGTCTCTTTATATCTATCTATCTACCTATCTATCAATCTATTTATCTATCATCTATCAATCATCTATCATCAGTCTATCTATCTACCTATCATCTGTCTATCATATATCTATCATCTATTACGTTAAGCTACTGAGTTTCTGCAGATAGCCTACTAGAGTAATACAAATTTTTAAAAAGTGTGAAGAATACCTGGACTGTGGGATGAGGCCAGCGCATAGCAAGCATTCAGTTAACACCAACTATTTTTATTATTACTAATGGACAAAATAAAAATTTTAATTGGAACTCACACTATACTAACTAGAAGGAAGAGGAAGATATTAAAAATAATAGTATTAAAGGAAGAATGCAGGAATTGAGAACATCTTGCCCAGGAGAGCATTCAAAGGAGCATGGTGAGGAACATTTCAAAAAGTGAACTTGTGTTTTATGTTTCTAAAAATGAGAAGATTGGGACCACACAGAAGGTACTTGTTGGCTGAGAGTTTTATGAAAATCTAAGATAGTGATTAAAATTATAAAGAGATATTTAATAGCAACATAAAAATTAAAGTCTAAAGAGAATTTTCTGAAGATAAAGGACCATAGAGTGAATTTGCTATTTCTATAAACATCTTAAATACATATTACATTTTATAAGGCAGGCTTCTTTCTCATAAGTTCATAAACAAGGTTTTCTTTAATAACAAATCTTTACACAGATAATGACAGAGAACCAGCCACTAAATCTTCTTTTTATCATTTATTAAGCTCTATTGATCAACTTGAGTTTCTATGGTAGTTTAATTGGGACTTGCATTATGTTAAACATTTAATGGTATTTAAAAATATACCACAATAAAAATGTATGAATTGTGTGTTTGGTTACCTTAATTATATTTTTATTGAAGAGCTATACATTTTACTCTCTGTTCAGTTAAAATATTTTGAAATCAAAGCAATTAAAAATTTCTGTGTTTCAGCTTTGTTAGTATGAATATAAGAACATAAAATGACAGTATAGCAGACTTACAGTGACATCTACTGAACAACCAAATTCTCCTTTTAACATTAAATATAAAAGAAGAAAGTATTTCCATTTGAAAAAACATAAATATAAATTTTCTTGAGTTTTTAAACATTTAAAATATGAGATTTAAAATCAGACAACTGGGACTTTCTTACTTAACATAACGGTACAGCTAGATGAACCAAAATCTTGACTCTGTTAACACATTACAAAATATAAATTATTGCCAAAGTGTGTTGCCAATTTTTCTTACTCATGATCTTCCATTCTACAAAAGAAAACATAGCTTTCAGAATAAAAAGGATTTCTTATGGCAGGAGCAAATGAGCAGTGCGTATATAAATGACTCAAGAAAGTTCAAGAAAAGAATGAGACATAGGAGTCATTTATGAGAGCAAGCAAGATGAGAAGATTTCTGATGGAAAAAAATGAAGAAGAGTAGACATTTAAAAAATTTATAGGGAGGTAAGATGGGCCACAAAATCTGAGTAACTAAGACAAAATTGAGCAGCTGGTAAAAGGGAAATCTGGAATCCAGGTAAAATAAAATATTCAAAACCGCAAACTTATTTAAGTGATTTTCCTCTAACTCAACTTTGTCTCTAGATTTAAAAAAAAAAAAAACCACACACACACAAACACATTAATTTCAGTCAATTCCAGGAACACAGTATACCTGGGTCCAACCCCTGGCCTCTTCTCTTTTCCCCAGATATCAGTGTAAATTGCTAAGTGTGGCTGTAATGTCATAGCATGAGCTGGGAAATTGAGGGTGTGATGTGACTCTAGGGGTAATGGTGACTGTCTACCTTGAGTGGCCATGTCTTATTGGGTAACTAAAACCATACGTTACAATTTCTATAGTCCCTACTCTATGCCAGACATTCTTCTATATACTTTATTTATGTATTACTTAATCATCCTCCGATTTTATATCTAAGGGACCTGAGACACAAAATGTTAAGTCATTTGCCTACCATTCTACAACTAGAGCTGAGAGTATGGCTTTGTATGCTGAATTCAATCACTAAACTGTACTGCCTTTGTAGGCTCCCAAGATGAAAAGATTGATCAGTCCTTGGGTGTGGGTGTATTCATGCTGGCATCGCAGAGGTGTCTCTGCCCCTCCCCCACTCTGTCTCTTAAACCCATTATTGTCCCTTGGTAAGATCACAAGAGTCCTTCAGGTCACTCAATGTTGTATTTGTGTGTGTGTGTGTGTGTGTGTGTGTGTGTGTGTGTGTGTGTGTGTGTTGGGGGTGGGTAGGAGAAAGGATTGGTGACTGTAGAATGTCAATAGATATTCTTTCTGGATCTGTTTTACAAATGGACTAAACTTTATGAAAGCTTAACATCCGTTAATTTTATGTTCTTGTTCTCTAGTTGACAACATCCCACAGAGAAGTGGGTTGCAACAGAGTTAAAGATGTACAAGGGCTGAAGGAAAAACAGCAAATACTTTATAATGTCACATCACCACAATAAGGGTAAAAATAACAAAATACTGTCTTCTGTACTGAGAGAATTTCAGGGACCTCAGGTCCAAATCTTTACCTTCTCATTATTTGTGATTGCTAGAATATTTCACGGGGTTCTATAAAAGTATCTACATTTTGCCCTCTCCCCCATTAAATACTAACATACTTCTTTCTTCTTCTTCTTCTTTTTTTTTTTTACTGCAAAGATGGTCTCTGAAATGTTATATATTAGGCTTCTCTTTAGTTCAGCTCTTTAACATACTTCAACATCACTATGATGGTCTGGATAAAATACAATCCAGTCCAATTCATGTTACCTTCTTTTCTCAGGAATCCTCCTCCATTTTTTAAGCTTTATTTGATGTTGTTGTTAAAATTCTCATTCCTTATTATAACCTCCAATATGCAAAAAAAAAAAAAAAACATCTACTTTCTCGAGTCCCGGAAAACTGGGGGAAAGTTCAGATTGAGTGGCACATACAATGGTGTCCTCAAATCACTTACAAGCAGCACTAAATGAGAGTGATTATGAGCCCTCTGCTGGGAGCAACTAGGGAAAAGAGGTGAAGAGAAGGTGCAGACGCAAAGAAAGGAATGTTTTTGATTGCATATATAATTTCAAGTCTAGTTGACTGTTTGTGATTGGTTGTCTTTAGCGTTTTTATTTTATTTTTTATTTTGTAAACTTTTAGCATTTTAGTTTATTTTAGAAGTATCTGCAGGCTTAGATTTGCGGTTGCTTACACAGCCGACCACGCCGTTAGAGCCACTTCTTTCCGATGGCCTTCTTGTTTCATTAACTCAACGTAACATCTAAATTCTATGATGGCAAAATAGCCCTGATTTACATGGACAATGAAAAAATAAAAAAGCAAAGCCTCACACCACATGTTAAAAAGAATAGTGTACACTTGCACACAATCACATTTAATGCATTTAATAGTGTTTCATCTAATCTTTCAACTACAATGTCAGATATAGTTAAAGAGGTCAACCTCATCTAAATGACCCCAGCCCACATCTGTATTCTCTTTTATGGATCCAGAGTCCACATATCAGGCGAAATGACGCAGATGTTAGTGGGTGGGAGTCAGACAGCTGGGAAGAGGAGCACCAGTTCTGAACAGTGGTCACAGATGTTTTTCTGTCATTATAAGACATCATCGAACAGTTTTTATACACAAATGGAACCGACTTACATTTCACGGCATATAGTTCTAGGAATATTTTTTATATCAAGTAAATCAAAATCTCATACTCCTTAAGGAAGTCCTGAGGGTATAAACACGCGGAACTTTCTTCCTCCGAATCTACAGTCATTTGGTTTCAGAATAGAAGACATTCCTGCGTGCTGATAGCAAGTCTTACCAAGATATTAGACAAACACCCATTACTTGATTAAGCTACCACAAAAATCTTTCTTTTAATAGAGTATTTTCAAGAACGGTAAAACATTGTTCAGTTTTAGGATTTAAATAACCCTGAACATTCATTTGAAATGATAAGCAGTTTGGAACTTGTGTGTGGTTTTGCATTTTACAGCATGGGACCGTGAAGTTCAGATTGCCAGAGAGCGGCAGAAGGTAGGACTAACCCAGGCCCTTGCATTTCAAGTCCTGCCTTTCTAGCCTTTAAAAAATGTCACGTGTGAGGAAGAGAGGTGGTTCTCACGGACTGCAGCCAGCGGGCAGCGCGTTTTCCTCCAGCAGTCCAGGGGCACGGTGGCTCCCAGTTTTCACAGGCTGAATGCAGATGAGGCGGACGGTCTGCCTTCCGCTTTGTTTCTAAGCGCTGAGCGATTTCATGCACTTACCCTTTCTTTTCTGCCTGTCTGGTTTCCATGGCAATGCAGGCCTCTTGGAAAAAAAGCAAAGCCTCGCACCTCATGCGCAGGCAGCGGGTGTTATTTTTGGAGTCAACCGAGCAGTGAACGCATCCCGAAATGTCAGTATGAACAGGCCCCAGCAGGGGCGGGCAAGGATGCAGATGGAGGGTACAGTATCCAATTGTCCTATTATAGAAAGAACTTCACCTCCAGCAGGGTTACAGCTTACGTGTCATTCTATAAGAAATACAAGATTTATCTTGGTAAACATTACTCTAGACAGAGAGAGGGCAAAAAACATAACCTAGGGCAAGAATTCAAACAGGTTTTGTGGCTTCACTAAATATTTATTTAATATGTGCTCAGTAATTATAGGGATGTAGCTTTTACTCGTCAGGCTTTAAATAAAATTTGTATAAACTTTATATCTATCTGCTTCTCCACCAGAATAGATAATTTCATGAAAATTTTTTCCTAATAGTAGTTAAAATCTATTTCTCCTTTCACATACTGTCCCTTTCAAAATAAAATAAAACTTGGGAAATAATATAAGGGGAAAATATTTTTTTTTCTTAAAAAAGAGATAATTGGAAAAAATTGATTATGGTATATAATGGGAAAACAAATTTGTATTTCTCCAAATTATATGCTGATTACAACTAATTTTAGTACTTACTTCTCAGTTTAATGCTTGATATGTTATAGTTCTATATTACAATTGATTTTATTCCTATCATAATAGAATTTTTAAACTTCACATAAAATCATGGGCTTTTAGGAACTTCTTGAATATAAAATGTTAATTATAGAAGGATTTGTTAATTGCACAATTAAATTAATTCTCTGTGCAAGGCAAAATTCAAAGATCTGTGCAAAGCAAAAATTTTTTAACATTTTTCCTCTTTAATTTGCTCACTGTCAAACGTTACATACACATAAGAAATAATAAATAACATATAAAGGGCTATAGGATAAACAAATCAGTGTATATTGGGGGAAATTTTTCTAAAGCCTTGCTTATGTTCATGGAGAAGAGTGAAAGGCAAAAAAAAAGAAAAAAATTGGGAAAAAAACATAATTTGGCCTGAAAGCAAAAGTCAAATATTTATATATCCACACAAATCATTTTTAAAATTTTGTTTTGTATTTCCAGGCAAAAGAAAGGCAACATTTGCAAATAAAACAAACAAAAAAATAAATAAATAGCTTAGGCCCGAGAGAAGGGAAAAAGGAAAATTTTATTATGAACTAGAGGTAAAAGTTTTGGTTTAAACATAAGACAGAATGAAGAAATAAAATTGTAACAACAAATGAACTTTAATACTTTATTGGCTGTAAACTATAATAAACATATCTTCTTTCCAGCTATATTGAGATATAATTGTCATGTAAGTTACAATAAACTTATCATAATGTAAACTATAAAGCAATATTAATAAATTTCAACTAAAATAGCTTCTTGAGATTAGTTTTAAGTATTTTTATCCTCAATAAGAAACGTGCATGCTTTTGATTTCATACATTACTCAAAACTATGCTTCTTTCTTTAAAATATAAAATCTCATTTTAAGTATGTAGGGATAGAAACAAATGCAACTATCAAAATCAGCACTGCCCATCACTAATTATGGCCCTTACAATTTGATATTATAGAAGTTATTTGGGACTTAGAATGAATAATACATTATAAATGCCACTGGTGATTCAAATCCTATCTCCAAAAAATGTATAGGTACATAATATTCACACAACCAAAAATGTAAGTGATTTTTGACTTTGCGCCATTGTCTTTTAAGTCTTCTGCTCAGGTTTAATCATACATAAATAACAGGAAAATGCTCCATTGAATAAGTATTGCCGTATTCAGAGCTCAGGTAATGAAGCCTACCGAACTACTCTGGTAAGCTGTTAATTCCATTCTTACGTTGTGCAAAATTTTCTGTTTGTGCTCCCATTATACGATCCTGTACTTCTCTGTTCACAATTTGTTTGTCACTTGTCTGTGCATGCACCTAACTGACAACTAAGGGAAAAAGAAATGAGGTTTCCAGACACTGAGTCGTTCCTTTACATGTGGATCTTTCTGGACAGCACTATCACCCTCCTTAATTTTTCAAGTGCTTTCTACTGAATAGAGAGAGAAGTTTTGAAAATGCCCTGTCACATGTGACACACAGCTCTGTCTTTCGTTTTCACCTTATCTAACAGGATAGAAATTGAGTTTGGTGAGTCTTATACTTAGTGAATTTATGTTGGTTTCTAGTGATCACGCCTTTTCTTTGCACGTGTTCCAATACTTCCAAATAGCTTGATTAGTAATTAGCTTGGAAATTTTGCCGGAGAATGACACAATCGTTTTGCAGCTTGCTAACATCTCTACCAGTCTGCACAAATTGAATCTTACAAAGACCAGCTTAGTGATGACAGCCCTGGATTCCTGGAAGGGGTACTCTGCTACGTGATGTGCTCTAGGAGCGAGTTCAAAAAGCCACGTCTGCAGAGACGTCAGTCAACTGGCTACCTAATAACCAATGAGATTCTGGACTTAGGCTGTGGAATGTACTATAGTCTGTTTTATGAATTCTTAACGGTGCCCGGCTTGTGTGCAACCGAGGATTTGCAGGTACTTGAATTTAATCTTGATATTGTCAGAAAGATAGACCAAGGACACATCACATGCTTTACATTTATATGAATGGAATTGCCGGCATATCTTAAAACTTGAACGCTCCAACCATTACATTATAACTTCTTTGTCTGGGCATTCTTAAAAAAATATTTTAAAAGGTGGAGCTCAGAGGATTTTTACGGTAGTACAAGTACTCTGCATGATATTATAAAGGTAGATTCATGCCATTACACATTTGTCAAAACCCACAGAATGCACAAGACCAAGGGTGACCCCTAATGCCAGTTATAGATTTTGGGTGGTTGTGAAGTGTTGGTGTAAGTCCTTGATTGTAACAAACATACCACTCTGGTGGAGAATGTTGATAATGGAAGAGGCTGCATATGTGGCGTGTATGGGGAATCTCTGTTTTCGTTCAGTTTTGCTATATACCTACAACTGTTCTAAAAATATATATATTGTTTTATATCACTTATAAAATACATATTATTTCTCCGTAGAGAAGTGCAATCATGGAACCAGGCATCGAGTTTTATTCATTTCTTTGATGAAAACTGCTATGTCTACACTTGCTAATAGAAGATTCACAGTAATTGTTTTTGAATAACTCTTTCCTCCAAGCCGGTTTTGTGACTTGCAGTCTAATTATTGTTTATAAAGCTCATAGTCAAAACATTATTGTACTTACTTAGGCTGTGAGTACACAAAATATTTTATTCATCTGATTCTTTGTCCTCCAAATGTTGAATTGCGATGCAAGTATCTTCCTTATGCTAATTAATCAGTAACGGTTACATCTATTAGCTCATAAAGAAGCATCCCTGCAGTTTAAGAAAGACAGGTCGTATTTATCAGAGATACTAAAACCTGAGTTTCCACTCACAGTCAGTATTTGATTTCCATTCTCAAGGTCACCTCATGTTTCAATATGGCTGCTGAAGTTCCTGCCATCAAGTTTATCTTTCAGGCCAAAAGAAGTAATTTTAAAAACCTTCTTCTAAAGAAATGAGCATCTCCAGAAGCCATATCAAAATTATCTGCTTAGATTTTATTATCCAGAATTTAATGACATGGCCATACAAGTTTGCAAAGAGGACAAGAAATATAATCTCGTCTTCCTTGCAAACATGACTCCAAACATCAGAGCTCTGCTATTAAGGAGGGAAGGGCACTTCTCATTGGGTTAGCCATAGTAGTCGGTGCCTCACCAGTCCTCAGTCACGTCTGAGAATCTCTCAAAGGCTGGTCCACGAACATCCACGACACTTGCCTCTGCTCTTCCGGATTCCTCCTTGTTGAAGTCTGATATCCTGGAAACCCCTCCCTGGCACCGTCATGCCTTTTATTATGCCATCACATTGTGAACCTCACTGTCAAACCCCAAGCGTGCTGTATGCAGGTAGTCCTGAAAGCCAACTCATTCTCCGAGTTCCACAGCAGATCTTTGTCTAAGCTGTACTGCATGAGTAATCTTGCCCTAACCAAATGCAGCTGGTTTGTAATCTGGACAAAAGCTAAACTTTTCATGCCTCAGATCTTAAATTTCGTATGCAGCTCTGAACATGCGTGATCCTCCTTCTCCTCAAAGGCTCTACCAGAGCCCAAGAAATTAGAAGCTTCTTTTCAGTGAGTCCCCTTCTCTATCTACTCTCATCTTCAAGCCCCATGTAACTAAAAGAAAGCACATCTCAAACACGCCAATCCTGGGAGAAAGAAGTGTGTCTGAGTCCTCTTGATTTCTGATCGGATATCCCACTGGGAAAGCTTCCTGGTTTTTTTTTCCCCCCTCTGGAACATAAATGAGTAAATGATTCCTCCCATGCTGTGTGTGCTTTAGTCACAGAAGTTTTCTGACAGGCCATAAAAGCAAACTCTGTAAGTAAATACGTTCCACTATGTGTTAAAAGTTCAAACATCAAATTGGAAGGAGATTGCCATATGATTAGATTAGATTTTGGAGCCAGATTTAAACGAAGACAGTGAATACATTCTATTGATAAACAGGCAATTAGAGACATGTGGGAACCAGAAAATATGTTCCTTTTTAGATGTTTAAGGTTTTTAAGTATCACGTTTCATCTCATGGGGCATTTCTTAGTCATATTAATGAGTCATGTATATATGTTAGCATGTCGAGAATTACTTGTTTATTGTTGTGCAGAAAGCCAACAAATGATTTGATTTCTTCAAGCTAAATTTTTAACACTATCTCCTATCAGCAAATGGTTTGTGAGGATAAACAGAGTTAGAGAAATAACTAAAGTAGAAATAGAATAATCTTTATATTTAGGGAGAGGAACTCTGGAGCCCAACTGCTTGAATTCAAAGGGCCACCCAGACTGTCACCAGGCTCTGTGACTCTGTTAAAGGTAATTCATCTCTATATGCTTCACTTTCTCAATCTAGCAAGCAGAAATAATATTACATAACTTTTGAAATATTATCCATGGATATTCTAAAGCAGCACCTGGTGTACAGTGAGTGTTCTATATGTGTTAGCTATTATTGTGATTAACTTGAAAGTTTTTCAGAGTACAACAAAAATGTTGTGAATCAACAAATGGGCAGAACACTGGAGCTAATGACATTTTTATCTCATAGAAGGTATCAAAGGTACCCCAGTGAGAATCTGTTTTCTCCAGATTATAAAATATTAACAGGTGCCTGCCCCCTCAAACAAAATCTTATGAAAACAGGAAGAAACTAGCATGCACCGACAGCAAATATCTTCTCTGTGCCAACACTTAAGGTCATCATATGGCACAACTACACAGGCCACAACTCATCATATGCTACCATAGGAGTCAAGTACCAGGGGTGTCATTAATATAGAACCCAAGATAACAGGTACCCTGCAAGAGCTGTACAACACAAGAGTTGTGGGTATCATGCCAACAACCTACATTATACGAGCTTGCTGGTGGGGAAACATCCTCTGAGGTTGGATCACTTGCCCAGTTTAGTATGGCAGCTGATCTGCACCATCTCTTCACTGCCAGCTACAGTAAGTTTCTACCCAGCCTAACCCGTATGCCATAATGGCGCACCAGTATAGTTCACTAAACACAAGAACTTGTAGGTGAACTTTTATATTCAGGGTCCCTGGCTAGGCCAGATAGGGTCTCCCAAATTTCTGGAAGTGTCCACAAAACCAAAATATCCCCATCACCTTTCCTGATAGGGAACAGTTCTTTCAGATACAACTGAGATCAACTGAAAGAGAAAACTGAGTCATTTGCGAGTTATCCCAGAACTAAAGCTACTCATCTCAGGCCCAATTCAAGTGAGGTGAGGAGAGAGAGGGGCAGCCTAGGGCCTCAGCGACCTTTCTCCCATTGTCATTCGTGCTGTCTGTGCCTTTTGTGCCTCTCGATTCTTTCAGAGCTTGTTTTCTTTTCTGATAGATCCTGTGTTTAATGAGCAAATCACCTGGCTATTGACTAGGCAGGCCCTAATAAATCATACTTTGTGCTAAATTCTGGGTAGAGGGAAGAGAATAGGATCATTTTATCTTAATGTAAAGTCTTATCAAATTGTGTAAAGAATAGTTAAAAAAATAACGAACCAATATAGGCACATATAGATGAATTTTTCATTCCCTTATGTTAGTCAGAACAGGCTACATTATTATAAAACATATTCCCCCAATCCTAACAAATGTTTATTTTTGGTTGGTTCAAAGCCCTCTTTAAATCAAGGTTTCAGATCTCCCTGCCTCAACAAAATAATTCAAATGAATTGAGGGCCCAACATGCCATAGCTACAACATCTGGAATATGTGGCATCCTAGATCGATGCAAGAGTAAAAAAATATGGACAGCCCCCATGCTGGGAAGAAATGATTCGGACCAGAAATGTGACAAGCCACCTATTCATATCCCATTGGCCATTGCTAGTTATACAGCCTTCCCTAATCCTAAAATAATTACGAATAGCAATCTTGCCCACAGCCAGAGAATAAGATATAGTGAGCATCAGAAGTGCCTACTCACACCTTTTTGTGATCAAGGATTGAGTAAACATTTTATACATTACACACTTTCCTCAAGTTAAGCTTGAATAGTACAAATTGGAAAAAGGTTGCTTTCAGAACAATTTTCATTGTGTTGTGATGGAGTATTGTGATTATATTAAAGAACCACTAAAGCCTGCACACAGTCCTATAAATTTATCTGGGTTTTGTTTGTTTTGTTTGTGTATGCACAGGTAAGTAAGTATACCTGTAACCAGATCTCTATTTAGTAATTTCTTTCTAATTTGTTTTATTGGCTCTCAGAAAACTATGAATAACTAGGGCAATTCCTACCCAGTAAATCATGACCATCTACGACCACTGTGCTGACTATAATTATTATATTGTAATTATGTTACATGTTCGTTTTTATTCCAAAATATATATTATTGAGTTTAAGATGCATTTTTGACTGAACTAAAAGCAGAAAGCTCTTTAAATATTTGAACAGTGTTACAAGATCATTTTCACTGCTTCTAACAAATTGAATTATCTAGGAAGAGCCAGGAATCCACGAAGGGTGAACTGACGGACGTTGAAGCTGACTCACCGACCAAGTGCTCCTACATTGTAGGAAAAAGATGCGAAGCCCCAACCGGTCACTGAACTGGATGTGAATGAACGATCATACAGATTGAAAGTATGTTATGGGTAGTCAGTCAGACAAAATCTTACTCTGAGCATCATCAGGTATGTTAGTAAGGTCAAGTTTGTGCTCAGAGTTCCCATCCAGTCTATGCCCTACCTCAGGGATGAAGTGATGGGTGAATGCTTTATGCACATCAGCAATGGGCTGTGTATAATACCTTGCTTTTACTCTAAAAGAAAAATGAAAAAGGCAAAAGTGTGGAGACAGTAGAAAGATCAATATTTGCCAGAATGGTTGGGGTGCAGGACGACTAGATGGATTACAGATGATTTTTAGGGCAATGAAACTGTTTTATGTAATATTATAATGATGGATATGTGTTATTATACATTTGTTCAAACTCACAGAATATACACCACCAAGAGAGAACCCTAATATAAGCTGTAGGCTTTGATAATGATATGTCAGTGTAGGTTCATCGATTATAACAAATATCCCACTCTAGTTGGGGGATACTGATGATTTGGGAGGCTGTGCATATGTGGAGGCCAAGGGCCTATGGGAAATAACTATCTGTACCTTCCTCTCAGCTTTGCTGTAAACCTAAAACTGCTTTAAAAAATAAAGTGTTTTAAAAATAAGAAAATTTCAACCAGTTTAAAAAATGTCTAATCTAAGAAAAAATATGATTAAACTATTTCCTAACTATATTATAGGTACTAAAGACAATTATAAAATTTAACCAAATTTTTAATTATTCTTTAACCTAGAGCATGTGATAATGACAAACACCATATACATTTAGCTCTAGATATAATTTGCCTTATATATCCATTCTAAAAATATGAAATTGTTTAACTTATTTTTTCTAGGTTGAGTTACTATCAATCAAAATATTCTCAATTAAATTATTTATAAACAGTTAAGAAGGCAGTATTTCTGAGAGTAATTCCAGGTAGTATTTCCATGATTTCCATGTTGGATATATTATGTTATGCTTTTGAGGTCATTCTGGCATACTGGCATAACTTTATTTTATAAAAAATAAAGAATAAAATAAAATAAAATATAAAATAAAATAAAAGAAAGAAAAGAAAAGAAAAGAAAAGAAATAAAATAAAATAATCACCATATGGCCACAAGATGGCAGCATTACATAAAAGACAATGCAAATAAAAAAATTTACTTGGGGGTAAATGCTAATGTATATGCCTTAATTTCATCTGATCAAAAGAAAAATAGCAAAAGAAATCACTTCTCTAGTAAATACTTAATGAAAATGAATCAATAGGTCATATACCATTGCATTTTGCACATTTCGAAGTAAAAGTAGCATATTTTTTAACCATAATTTCAGGAGCAGAGACCTCTCTCCAAAAGGAAACTTTGCAAAGGCCTGAAGTTTCCCTTCCTTAAACAAACGAGACGTGTCAAAGTGAAAGCAAAGTAGAGAGGATACACCAACTCAGACACATCATTTATACCCACACACATAACAAACAATATACAGGGAACTATAAATAAAGTCTGAGAATTTCTGTATCACCATACTCAAAGACTATCTCTACTATTTATCGAAATAATCACTTTGAACTTTAAATATGGATTTATTTGAATCAATTTAAATTTATATGACAAAATAGAAAAATGGTGTCAGTTTGTTATGAGTTCTAAATAATTATGTGACTATATAGTCTATTGAATTAAAATTTTAAATCTCAAAGTTTAGGAAAAAAATATCTTTTACTATGGGATATTCTAATATATTTTATCCATAAAGTTACTGTCTGAGGAAGTACTTGAAAATATAAAGTTGCTGATTTGATTTTTTAAGTGTGAAAATAACGCATGCCTCTTCCTCTTTATATTTCAGCAGCATCAGTCCAAACATCAGCTCTTTTGAGCATTAGAATTCATTCATTCTTATAGGTGACGATTTATCTGAAACACTTTGATTTCAATTCTCATGTTTCAAAATCTCTCTAAATGCACTAGTCGACTTGCCATCGAAATCCTGAATAGAAAATAATAATAATTATAATATAATTATAATATAGTAATAAAAATATAATAAATAATATGAAATATTATTTCTATTTTATAAATAATATTTATATAAAATAATATATAAAAAATAATATATAAATATATAAAATATATTTGGTTATATACTGTCTGTGCTTTGAAATTATTCAATGATTACTGAACACATTAACCACAATATTTGAATTTGATTTAAATATATACTGACCCTAAGTCACAAATTAAAATTTTTAAATAAAATATGCATAATGTATTATAATAAGTTCTCAACTTATTTTTTTACTCTTTAAGAAATATTTTAAATGAAATGTGCATAATATCGTCTTATATAAGTTCACAATACTGTCTTGTAAAAAATGTCCAACTTTGGTTTTATCTTTGTCCAAAGCGTTATAGACAAGAAGAATGTTTATAATGATCGACTAATTGATTTCACTTTCCATTATGTTATTATGCCGGGTCATAATATATTCTAATACATTCTAGTATTATATCTTTACTATCATCTTATGATCACAGCACACCTTATCCCTCTGCTCTTTATCTCTCTCCTGCTTGGTTGCTTATTCCCTCTCCGCCTACCACTCTGAAAACATTTTCTCTGTAACGCCAATTTTGTCATTTTTTTTAAAGATGATTTTAACAAACAAGGGGATCTCTCTAATGGGATTTCTACTCCGTAATTTATTCATTCGGCAAATGTTTAACTAGAACCTGTTTCCTGCTCTGAATTAGTGCGGAGAGAAAACAATGAGCAGAACATGGATCTTTCTAACCTTTTGGTTAGGAAGGGGTGCTCTGTGGTCACCTGGCCCACCACAGTGCAACATTTAGGCCAGAGGGTAGAAAGAATGCTTCAGTTTGTAAAGAAAATTAGCATCTGAAACCTCAAAAGAATAATGGATACTAGCCAGGTCGAGTAAAAGGGAGGGCTGGAGAGAATGTGGAAAAAAGAGAAAGGGAAATATTCTAGGAATATTCTAAGAATAGGGAAAAACACCAACAGCTGCTCAGGTGAGTGAACCGCAGTCTTTGGGAAATATTTCCAGCAGCACTAAAGCAGAGAGGTGGCTCGCAGTGTCAGGGAAGGCCTTCGAAGCCAAGCTGAGAATCATTAATGTTCTCCTGAGGGGACTGGCCATCTCAGTGGAATGTCCCAGCAGAGGAGGACGCCTTCACCAAAGCACACTGGTTCTTCCTTCTCGGGTCCCCTGTCCCTTCCGTGCTAGTCTCTGTTCTTTCTAAAGTGGACTGTTTTAATGCACAGCTAACCCAATTTAATTCCTAGTTTTGATGTCTTTCAAGACAGTGGCACAAATCCATTACCCTGTTCCTTTTCTTGACCTAGCATCTCTTACAGCTCCTCTCGCTCCTGCTCTCCAAGCAGGACGTGGGATGCGTTCTATTTACCAGCTGCTTTATCAGCAGTTTCCAGCTGGTATCTCGCTGCCTCATCCCCTCCCGCCTTTGTGTGTAAATTTGCTCTCTCAGCCTGAAATTCATTCTCCCCACCCCTTTGGATTTCTGTCTCTAGATCAATCCCCTTTGTTGAACTCTAATCATTCCACGTTTTCTGCTCTAGTATAGTGCAAACACCCCGCATCACATACTAACCAGTGTTATAATCATCCATTTTCTTATCTGCTGGTACCCTTCTCCTGAGGACAGGGGCGAGTCTTGTACTCAGTATCAGAGCAAGATGACTGAATGAGAGAGTAGAATGATAAAATGCTGAACAGAAGAAGCAGAGGCCTCCTCTCTGCTCCATTAACCTGTATGATGGGGATTTATCTGTACAAAGACGCTCTGCCTGCCAAGAATTCAATCTAGGTAGTGTCAGCCTATGTCTGTACTTTGGTAATTATTTTACTCTTTTGTTGTATCATGTTGCTTTTATTTTCAAAAAATTATTTTTAGAAAGGAAAGAGGAGAGAAGATGATACGTGTTTGGATATTTCCTTTGTAATTCAGTGTCCCAGATAAACCTAAACTCCAATTACCTGTGGATGTTGCAGAAAGCACAATTACAGATAACACTGAGAAAGGAAAGCGTTCTTTGAAACGTGGCTGAGGAAAGGGACGTAAAACTGTCCAGCACCATCTCAAGGCCACACTGTCACTTCTAGACCTTGGTAATGTGTGGAGTTAACTCCTCTGAAACACAGTGGGAGGATGAGGTGGAGGGCAACTTTCGCGTGTTTGCCCTAATCTTTGTGCTTGATATTTGAAACTTTCATGTATGGGAAAGAAGCTAGGGGGAAAAAAAATCTACCAAATTCAAAACCCAAAAGGAATTTATCAAATAACTTAAATCCACCTTTAGTGCAAACAGCCTATTTCTGGAGAGAACTACCAAAAAAAAAAAAAATGCCATTTAGCTTTGCAAAAGTAAAACAGAAAAAATAAAACAGCGAAAGAGATGCTGGGGGCTTGTGTCCAAACTCTTTTATGCAATGATGCACAAAGGTTCCACGTTGATATTTAAAGTTGTATCGCTAGTCTGCATGGACTTGGGAGAAATGTGTTGAAATGTATTCTTTTCTTTTACTTTTTTTTTTAAGTTATGATGTAGATTGTGCTGTCACTGCAAGCGGTTGTGTGTGTAGGAACGTAGCTGCTGTCGTGACTAGATGCCCGTAGGATCAGGAGCTGAGACACTATGTGGACGACAGGCCTGATGTGCAGCAGCACGAGTTCGCCCTGAAGCAGAAAGAGTTCGCCCAGCCCACGCCAGTGGAGCCAAACATTAGACACCAAGAAATGCAGTGGCGAAATCTTATGGAGGAATGAGGCCACCAGGGAGCATGAAAAGCCGGTGCTCAAAAGCCCAAATTTCCCGATGACGTTTAGGTTACAGATTGTACAGGACCAAGTCACAGGACCCCGTGGGTGAGAGGTGAGGGGACGCGCCCGGAGCTGATTGGCCGGGGGTGAGGTGAGGGTTATGACTCGTTTCTTCAGGGCTCGGGGACACATCTGAGGTCTTTTCCTCTGTCCCTCTGTCTTATCTCATGGGAAAGTAGCCAGAGGGTCATTCCACCTTAGGGCTCAGGAGCTGGAACATGACTTAGGACAAGATGTTATCTGTAGCCTGCCAGAGGTCCCGGCCCTGTGACCATTAGTCAGGCCCCTGCAGTTGTGTTCTGTTGCCTCCAGGGCTGCTGATCACTGGGGGAAAGGCTGGGGCGCTGAGGGGTGTGCACAGAGGGATGTGATTCCTACATCTAGGGATTAAAACTAAATTTAATCCAAGTCATAAAGACCCTCGGTGTCAGAATGACGCGAACCGAAGTGCTCAGACTAGTACACCCGTTTACTGCAACCGTCGGCATTCAGTTCAGAGGAATCCATGCTTTGAGAACATTTTTAATTGAAAGGGGTCTTAACTAAGTAGCAGAAGAGTATCTTTCATAATCCTGTTGTGCCTTTGAGCCCTGTAGGGATTGACCTGTTGGAGTCCCAGGTAGGAACACAGCTCTGTGAGGAAGGGTTGACTCTGACTTGCTGGAAGGGGGTGAGGTCCTTACTTAAGGATGGTTCTCAGACATCGTGGGGAGAGGCAGATTCTGGGGAAGGAAATGGAACTTGGCGGGGAGGCTTAGTGTGGGCGCATACTAAACTGAGAAAGGGAGAGGGAGGAAAAGTTATTGTGTTGTCCCTTTATGCCTTTTTCTCCTGAACCTGGGCTCTGAAGGCTCTAGAAATGTGAAGTACCTGGCTGAGCGGTAGACTAAAAAAGCCTCATGTCTCAGACTGTAACCTTATGAGTGGTTGACAAGGCTGGTTAGCAGCAAAGAAGTCTGCAAAGCAGAGGTCGCTTAGAGGCAGTCTCCAGTGTCTATCTCTGTGTAGTAATTCTCTAAGTCATCGACCAAATTTTGCGAACAGCATGGTTGGACTCTGTGCCGTAGGGAACTGAAGGAGGGTTAGAGCAGGGATTGTTTCAATCTGGAACCACACACAGCAGCCAAGGGGTGAACCAGACTTTCCCAGGCCAAATCGCAAGTGGCAGCTGCCACCTGATGGTGTGTCTGTGATCCTGTACCTGAAGAAAAAAAATCATGGATGCTTCAAAGACAAGCCCTGGCCCAGCCCAGCAGCACCTTGAGTTGATGAAGGAAGGTGCATGGGAGATTCAAAAATCCACTGATTTTCACATCTGCTTCTTGACTGTTCTAAATTCGTCTCAAGGTCTTTTAATTCAGTCAATAGTTAAAGAAGTAAACAGCACATGAAGTATTTTTACCTGTATAAGTGATATATATGTAACTTACTAACGGTGATAACAAAAGAACAGCCATGTAACTACCATTCAATCTAGAAAAAAGGATATCTCCACATATTTTAACATGTCTTATGATCCCAACTTGATTGTATCTATCTTCTTCCCCTCCTCTCCCCCAAGGAAAATACTTTCAGGAATCTCTTACCTTTAAAAACATCTCTTATTTAGAGAGAACATATTAATTCTCTTATTCTTCACTTTAAATATCAGTAGTAATCACAATATGTTTTTTTTCTTCTTTTTTCTTATATTAATGGGAATTTTTCCCTAACTTCAACATAAATCCAGTTCAAAGGGTAGGAAAACAATAATATCCCTCATACACAAAGAGCACATTCTTTTCTACTATACCTTATAACCACATACTTTCAGAATTGCAAATGTGAAACTTAATTTCAAATTTTAGTGTGCTGATTATATGTTCCATAGTACTTATATTACTTGATTAAGGTGAGCAGCACTATGCTTTTATCTACTTTTTGATTCTCCTTTTTCATTAGTTTCTTAAGCCCCTGGTTCTTTTCAAATGGTATTCTATCAAATTCAGACAATGGAATAAAATTGGCAGCTGAAGGAAATGAGGGTAGAGGAAAATGTCAGTGAGAGTAAGGAATCGGCTAGCTACGTTTAAATAATCTCATCTCATGGTATTCATTTTTTCATTTACAAAATTTTACTGAGATTTTTACCATGTGCCTGGAACTCTGCGCATTAAAAAATACAGTCCAGTCCCTCTACATTCCTTGAAAAGAAATGAAGGATGGAAGAGCTGAAATGTCTCAAAAACATCAAGGATGGTTTATACGGATCTTTATATATCAACCCTAGATCTAGAATTGAATACTGTTATGGCTGAATTCTGTCCTTCTACAATCTATATCTTGAAGTCTCAGCTCCCAGTACTTTAGAATATAACCATTCTTTGCAAATAATGGCTGTAAACAAGAAATTAAGTTAAAATGAGGGCCTTAGGGGGTGCCCTAATCCAGCATGACTAGTGTCCTTGTAAGAAGAGAAAAAGCCCCCAGGGATGTATGCACATAGAGAAAAGGTCACCTATAAGCTAAGGAGAGAGGCCTCAGGAGACACCACACCTTCCAATATCTTGATCTTATCCTTCTAGACTCAAGAACTGTGGGAAAATAAATTTCTGCTATTGAAGCCACCTAAACATGATACTCTATTATGGTACCCCTGTCAAACTAATACAAAAAACTAGTGACAGCTATTTCAGAAAATACTTTATATAATTTAGATTGCTGTCAACAAATTTACAAATGTGCTCTTACTATTCATTTTTTTTAAATGATTTTTGTTACTCTCCATAAATTTAAATGTTACCTTTGAATGTAGTTGTATTTTAGCTACCTCGACAGCAGGGGGCAAACATGTGCTGAGCCTCTGTTTCTCGTCTGTGAAGCGTGGACTCTGCTGTAAGCAAATGACCATACTGTGCTTCCATTGGTGTGTTCTCTCAAACAAAGCACAGGCCGAAGCTTAGGAAAGTGGATGTGTACATCAGAAATGAGCGTCCGCCTCCCATGGATCTTCTCTTTCCATTCACTCCCAGACATAATAGGAGCCTTGGTCTCTTTGTTCTCTAAAGGATCCATCTATTCTCTGCATTCGTAAGTCAGCTTTTAGAAATGAGTTTGCAGGCATACACCATCTAGTATTCGTCAGCCTTGACATTTGAACACTTTTTACTGAAAAGCATTTGAGATGTATTTTTATATAATAAAAATACAAAATTCTTCATATTCGACAATTTAATATTCAGTTAATATTTCAAGGTGTGTGTGTGTGTGTGTGTGTGTGTGTGTGTGTGTGTGTGTGTTTTGTTTTTTTTTTTTTGGTGATGGTGGTTAGAAATGGCAGCAGAACACCAACAAATTTTCCCATCTCCTTGCTTTTGAACCCCACATTCCAGGATAGTTTTTCAAAAATTGTTGTCAAATCATAACATTCATAGAACCAACATTTTAAAGGATATACATTGACTTTGCTTTCTATTTTTATTTATCAAAAAAAATGAAATGTATCAACATCTCTCAAATCGGCATTGTTCATAAGTCAAGTTTTGAACAAAATTATGTCATTAGAAGCCAATTGTCTGTTGGCGCAGATTTCAAGGTATTTACCTAATTTTCCAAGGCACAAAGTTAGTTTTATACCAATGTACATGCAGCTCTTTTGGATTGTCATCCTCTGTGGACAGGTTACATATGAGTTCGTATGTGTCCATGTATATGTAGTAAGCTCAGGAGTATTAATACAGTGGGTGAGCAATTAAGCGTTTGTGAAAATTACAGGAAAATATTGCATCAGAGTAGAAAACTAAGCAACACACTGCACACTGGTCCCAGTAGCCTCCACTGATAAAAAACATAGCTTACTAAAACTCTCTACAGGATTCCAGAGAGTCCAGATACCGTTTAAAATGATCAGTTTATTGCCTACTCACTTTTAAGACACTAAAGGCAATCTGGGGTGGGGAAAGAGTTCACACGGGGATTTACTTCCGTCACCCACAGAAATTTTAGGCAGCCTTGCTTATGACTGGGTGCAAAACTTGAGCCTCCCTTGTCAGAGATCAGATCTATTCAAGAGTCGAGAGGAGAATTGAGGAGAAATGGTAAGACACTGAGTGGGGCTGAGGACGGGGTGGCCTTGCTACCTGTCCCTGAATAGAAATCCCAGGTCCAGGAGTCACCTGCATGTTTTTTGTACACCAGGGAGCAGGCTCAGCAGAGACATCTCACTGATGCCAGAAACAGTGGCCACTGCAACACCAAATGCTGGCAGTTGGCTGGGGTACAAGAGCACCCCTACTTGATTCTGACTTTCCTGTCCTTCAGATGAGAAATGGCTAATATCCAAGTTCAATGTATGTAGTTAACTCGAGTGCGCAGGAATCCTGTTGCAGTGCAGCTCCGCTAAATCAAGAGCTCTGTGTGAATCTTGCCATTCAGTCTTTAGAGATAAGTATGTCTTTCCATTGCAGTGAATTTTCAGCTGAATAGAAATTTACAGAGTTTTGTATCTGTTTAGACTTAGAAAGTAAAAGTAGATACGATTAAGACAGGTGGTGCTTAAGATACTGATTTGGGGGTGTGTATTCATAAGGACTCTGAGATTTTTTTTTTTTATTAAAACCTAGAGTCAAAGTGAATGATCCATATTAAAATTAGTAAATGAGTGCTCAGATGTAAACTCTTGAAACTCAACGAGGAACAAAGGCCACTCGGGTCAGAGTGTCCTTTGACGGAGGTATTGTCAACTTCTTGCCAACCGCACTCAGTCTAAAATGGACCTTGCTGAGAGACAAGGGGGTTCATTCAAGGGCCCAATGCCACCCACACATGTGCTATCAAGTGATGCAGTTTTCTTCCAAGTTGACGGGAGATTGTGTGCAACAGAAGCTTCAGAGTAATTTGCTTAAAAATTTATCACCCCCTCAGGGTTACCTAAAAGGGAATTGGAATTCTTTAATTCCTTCATGCCCTTACCTTGTGTCGGGAACATAGACATGGGTGTGGTGACTGTTAATGACAATGTGTTTATCAAAATGAGGGAGAGAATCATGACATAAAATTTGGATATGGAAAGTCCAGAGCAGGTATAGTTTATATTCTACAAGAATAACTACCTTAATTGAGAAATAAACTATGAAATGACAATCTAATATCTTGGTACTCAGCCATGACTACACATTAAAATCCCCTGAAATGATTTGTTCTAAAAATTCCCATATACGAGCCTTGGTACTAAGGATTCTGATCCATTTAGTCTTGCGTTAGAGCCTGAGATTCCAATTCTCTTGTTAATGTGCTGCCAGAAATGAGAATCACTGCTCAAACTTCTTGATAAACTGTTGAGACCATGATACCACTGCAGTTTGCAGGAGAAATTGACAAGGTTTTGTTTTCTCTTTCTAATTGTTTCATTACTGTTCAAGAGGAGACCACAGGTCCAAAATGGAGTCACTTATGCTAAAGCCCGTGACACGGAATTTATGCTTAACACCTGATTTTTTCCAGAAATATAATCTTAATTGTTCAGTCTGGAATTTTCTGGTCAATACCAATAAGTCATCTGTCACCTATGCCCTCTCCATCTCTCAAAGGAAGCTGAGACAATATGCTTGATGATACATGCCCAGGGCAAGGCGACCTTGCTTGAAACAATCTTTTCGTTTGCTAATAAATTTTGTGTTCTGCCCATTTTCTGCCTATGAAAGCCCCTTCACCTTCTCAAGGCTCCTCTCGGCTTGCCAGATGGGATGCTGCCTGATGAATGATTTACTCAATAAAGCCAATTAGTGCATGAAATTTACTTGACTGAATTTTTGTTCCTTAATAATATGTTTTCCCCTCTTCCAGATCAATTTGTAAAATGAGAGAAAGAGGATTTATGTTGAATATTATTAAATGCACATTTTTCCTTGTCTTTCTCTTTTTTGAACAATATTAACATCTGTTGAGAAAGCACATCCTCTTTTGCACCATTAGCTCTCTTTCATTGGTTAAAAGATTCTGAGGATCAAAAATGATAATCTAATTCTCCATAGTACAGAACAAAACCTTGAGCAAAATAAATATTCATTATTTGAAAGTATAATTCAATTCCCATTTTGTCACAAATGGAAACTACTTCTTAGGAGCTAGCCCTAAATAGGCAGCTTTTGCAAAAACGTAGATCCTGTTAGAAGAGCAAAACAGATTCCAGAGGCTTAAGGGATCTGCCAGGATTGCTCTGCAATCCAGAAAGGGGAAAAAAAAAATCAAAAAAGAAACCCACTTTTATAATACTAACACAATCTTAAACTTCAGTTTTGAAATTAGATATATGTTTTCCGCATTCTTTTCGAGCATTTCAATTTGCCATAGGCTATCAGGAATCACCTCACACCAGGCCGTTTATAAACCCACAATGCTATTCAAAAGTTTAGAACAGGCCCTAAAAGTTCACATTGTTAAATTACATCTATATGCTGAAAGTATCCAAATAGAGTACAGTTATACAAACTGAAACCTGACCCACGGTTGGAATGATGCCGGCTATTTAGAATAGCATCACATTTATTAGAGTGAATATCCTCTGTCTGCTTTCACACTCAGAACCGCAAACACCACACAGAAGCGTTCAATCAAAGAGCTAGCAGAATGATGCCCCTGCGACGTCTCCCAACTTCCTCAGGTGTTCTTTCAAGCCTTCCATCATCTCTTAGTGACACTTCCCTAATGTGGAGCTTTCTAAATCCACCATAGCCCAAGCCAATAGTAATGCATTTCTGCATACCTTGTTATGAGGCTGCTCGTGTAACGTAAGAATTCCAGAAAATGAGGAGATTTGTTGGAAGCTTACAAATTGCTGCCTACGAAAATAACTCACATTACATTGTCTTTGGCTGAGTTTTTATAGTCGACGTGATTAACTCTTACTGGAGTTATAGTCAACATTATAGTCACGGAACAAAGGAAGAAGAATGATAAAGTCTCATTATTACTTTTAAATCCAAATTGCTTTAACTCAAGTGCACTGCCATGAGGCAGCAAGCTTCAAGAAGGGAGAGAGCTTCAGGTCCTTTAGTGTTTATACCGGCTCCATTTAAGGCCCAGGGAATCACTGCAGCAGTGTGTATGCTACAGCCATGAGCGTTTTTGTAAGTTTACAAGGGTGCAATGAATTTTAACTACACTATATAAAGTCCATTTTATCCTGTCATTTAACTCTCCTCATTTGCTTTCATTTTCCCCCACCTGTGCAGTGCTATTGGAATGACCGCAAGTATTAATGAAATCCAACAAACGAGAGGCTGAAATGGGGGCATGCTTAGTTAGGTTTTGCAGAGTCTATTTACACGGGTCACAGTGGCTTTGGGCAGAGTTGATTTATTGCTTGAATTCCCAGTGTGTTAGGGCTTCATGAATATGCCTGTCGTCCCCATGGCAACTCATTTTGCACAGGTGCATGCAGGTGCTGGCTCAGAGGACACCTGTGAGTGAAACATGCACCATAGCCCCTGGCATGGGATGCATGAGGACCGTCAGGAGCAGCAAGGCTTGGGATGGATGGCGTCAGATGGCCCGTGGAAAATTCCTCCTGTCATCAGCAACATAAAAATGTAATGGTGGTTTAGTTTCTCAACAAAACCTAGTCAAAACAGAAATTCACTCTCCTTAGAAATCTATTTTGAAATATAGTGCATAGAAGAATGTGCTAGGTATTTAAAAAAATATTTTTGATAGGAATATTGCAAAACAGAATTAATTGGAATTCCTGTAAGTGTTGTGAAACCTGCCACACACATGGACACAGCTCACAGGTGTAAGATGAAAAGAAAAACTTAATAGAGATTCCCTTAAATTGGCAATTTTAAAATTATACATGGTGTTTTCAACAAAAGGTGTGAAGGTGAAAATTCCTAAACTAGCAGTAATAAAAATTAAATGGTGAACATGTATAATACATGGTAATTATCATACAAAAAGGTTATAACAGAATTTCAAGCCAAGCTATTGGGGGGGAAAGTATAGAAAGGTCAGGCAGAGATTAATAAAATATTAAAATATTTTTTCTGAATTTAATGATTCTTTTGTCCGTCAACTTATCACAAATTGTAACGCCTATTCCTTTTCTCATTTGCTTCCACAAATTCTGAAGCTAGCCATGTATTAGGGGTAGTATTGTTGTTATTGTTATTTTATAATGAGAAAACCCAGTTCTGACAATGAGAGCTGTAAGGGTGGAGTTCTGGGTCTCAAAACCATTTTCTGCTTGAAAAAGAAATGACTTTTATGAGAAAATTAAAATTCCAAATTAAAATGCTATGTGAAATAGTTAATTTGTTTTTTGGAATGATTTTATTTAGACAGCTCAACTGGTACCAACTGAGATAAAATAGGAAGATGGCAGTAACCCCAAGCAAAAGTTACCAGAAATAAATTCCTCAAGGCTACAAGTTGTAGAAAATAATGTGACTATATTACCTTCTGTTAGTTAAGAATCTAGTCTTGAAGCCAGGGCCTCTGCATCTTCAAAGCTGAGGGAGGAATAAACACATCTAGGTGTGATCTTTCCATGTGTTTATTTAGACTCAGAGAAATGGAATGGAGTTCATCAGAAAAGAGAAGTTAGTGAGCCAAGATCCAGTGAAAAATACGCATAATGTTGTCCCAAGTCCCCGTATGTGGGCAAGGAGTTCCAGGTATGTTCTGGAGAACTCCAGACGAGGAATGAATAACATTAGCTGGGAAAATTTCTAAAACTGAGCTCCTCAAATGAGAAGCTGTATGAGCCTGGGCACCAAGGAAGTAAGAGGAAGAGATCAAGAGCTCATCATTTTTTGTGCTGTAAGGCTACAGCCGTTTTTGGAAGTGACAGAGGAAGTGTCTTTGGTTGGGACAAAGCAGAATTTAACGCAAGGTATGATAATGACAACTTTCCCGCCATTGTGCAGAATTACTGCAGTCATAGAACATTCCATGAAAAATAGGATGCCCTTCTATTTATAGCCTCCAAAATTTACTAAACTGAAGCAAACACATTCCTGAATCTGTCATGGTTTGAAGCACATGTCACGTGTCACAGACAGTTACCCCACCCAGATGCAAGCAGCAAGCCTCCACCTTGTCAACTAGTTTTTATTCTGGAGAAAACATTTGCCAGATGTGGAAATCTAACTGGACCATGTCCACAAAGATACCTGGAAAAAATTTATTTTGTGTTTCTTTGCTCTGTGTGTGTGTGTGTGTGTGTGTGTGTTTTGAGAACTTACTTTGTTAAAGGAACTTGCTTTATTAAATAATCAGAAAATAAAACAGTGGGTAGCACACAATGGCAGCACTCATTCTTCCTACCTAATAACTGAGCTAAGACATACATGTAAACCATATACAAAATCTATGTAATAAGGAAGAGCGTGATTAATCAATCATTGTATAGAATCATATGAAATTACTAACATTCAATTGTTTTTGACCTACAAAAAATGGCAATTTTTTTTATGGCTTGATTTTTTAAAAAACCTACTTTGTTTGCTTCAAAATGTTAAACAAAACACACTCTACAACTTCTCTATTCCTATAAATCTGTAGCAACAACAGTAAATTATAAAAACACCTATATACAACCACACATGTATATGTTCATGAAGAGTCAAACTAGCAACCAAGAAGTAGAATTTGTCATATAAAACACAATACAGAAGAGAGAAACCGCAGCTTAGAGTTGACAGCCAAATACAGCACTAAGCGTGAGAACAGTCGCAAAGGGATTCAATGGGTAGAGGAGATAAATGTGGAAAATCAGGGAAACCTCACAGGTCATGTAACAGATGGATAGGTTCTGCCTTTGATCCAGGAAGAAGCAGCAAGGGGTCTGCTTGTCACCAGGATAAGAGGAAAGGAAACCTGCATCAGAAGGATAATGCATTGTCCCTGATGAGTGGGGGGCCAAGGCAGCAAGAAAAGTACTCACACATGGAAGAAATTCTGCTATGATACTTCATTTTTGGCATACTCTCAGACTACTACATCTCAGACTATTACATCTCAGTCTATTACATCTCAGACTATTGGGAGCCAACCCATAGGAAAGTTTAACTGAGAAGTTAACCTTTGAACATAAGTCTCACAAGTCTCGCTAGGCTCCTAGGAAAGTCCAAAAGGGCAAACACAAGATAAGCCCGGAGATGACTGCAGATACCTGCAACCCAAGGTATCCTGTTTGCTTAACCGCCTACCAGCGGACCATCAACGGCTGCCGGAGCCACGTCAGATCACCCCATGCCTGCCTCCCTCTGTTCTTTGAAAATATATATACCCTTGTGTGAAAATAAACTTTGAGGCTTGATCAGAACTTTGTCTTGCCTCCATTCTTCGCGTCTCCTGCCCCCCATTCTCTTGCAGATTGTCTCCTCGAGTCTCACGTCTGGTCGGAGCTCCCATTGGTCGTCCCGTGGGAAGGGACATCAGACTATTACATCTCAGGCGAGGGTGTTAAAAATAACTATGGCTCCTAAACTGTCCCACAGGTGGATACATATGAAATAACAGACAGTCTCACTACAGAAATAACCAACAGATATTTAGGCAAAGCCGACAATGTCAAATACAGACAAGCAGGAGAACCCACATTCTAAAAAAAATAATGGAACCAACAAAATAGGACATTGAGTTAAGAATATCTTCAGAAAGAAAATGAAGATGTCACATTCAAGAAACAAGGCTGCCAACAAAAAATAAAGTAGGTGTCGTGTATCAAATCTTACATATACACATCCACTATCAATAACTTTTTAAGCTTAGTAAATGGTCTAAATAAGTGAATAAGAATAAAAAGAACTATCAGCTGGAAGATCAAGCTAAGTTATTTTCACAGAATGCAAAAATGATAAAGAGAAGGAAAAGAAAAAAAGAAAAATTAAGTCAGATAAAGCATGCTCAGAAGTCTTAGCATCTCCTTCCTTATAGAATTAAAGAGAAATAAAGAGAGATAGGTATTTTTAAAAAAGAATTGTAAGCAAGAGTTCTGAGCACTTAGATTAAAAGGGTTCACTTAGTTTCAATCTATGGATTGTCTTTTAATTCTCTTAACAATGTCTTTCATATGGCAAAGATTTTTATTTATAATTTATATATAATTATATATATATATATATATATATATATATATATCCATGTTTCCTTTATTTAAAACAAAAGTACATAAAATCTAGAATATTTGGTGTAAATGTCTTGTTACTAAACTTAGAAATAAAAAAAAGACCAATAATTTTTTTTTAGTTTAGTGGAAAGAAGCTTGTTTTTTTTAGTGGAAACATTAGTGAAAAGATACATATTAGATTAGAAATATACAAGCTAGGAGAATACAGTCATAAAAAACATGTATATGATGAGTAGGACTTATAAGCAGAAATGACTTTTTATTTAATCATAGAGAACATGTTGATCTCTTTGTATAAAAAGGTAATACAAGTTAAAAGATCCATAGCTTCATCTGTAACTACTGTTTCATGGAAAAAAAGCAAGTAACACCTGAGATAATTTAGGTACATACCTACTTTTGCAAATAATATAGTGATAGCTTCTTGCCATCCCATACCATCTAGTTCTACTGCTACAAAGAGAAAACTGTGCTGTGCATCCGAAATTAAAGAACAAGGTGGCATTGGTCAAATTTTTAGAGAACTAGAAGAATGTCTTAGTACTCTAAGTAGAAATCCAAATCACCTACATTTCTGAATTTTTTAACTTTTTTAGTATTTAAAAATGCATTGTTCTAAAAAGTCCAGTAGATGGCATAAATACCCCTACTTTCCAGGTGTTGCCTGGCATTAGTAATCAAGAGAAGGGTGCTGTAGCTTTCCAGACAGAGGAGGAGGGGTGAGATGCTCTCAGACGCTGTTGAAAAAGCAGCTATAGGTCTAGATTTGGAAATAGGCCTCAGCTTTTGGAAACACAAATGATTGTCAGGATACGCTTGTTGTTGGTAACCAGAGATTTTATAGGAACGGTTACTACTATCCTTACATATGTATATATCTTAAACAATATTAATTATTTTTAAAGACATGTATAATTTTGAAAGCCAGAGTGATGAATATGGCATAGTCTCATTAGACTCATGACAATTATTTGCCTCAGGCTTGCAAATAACTGATAATTAAGTTGACACAGGATGAAAGGCAATTATAGTTGACTTGGGAAAGAATCTTTGTTTTGGCCCAGAGACATTGCCCAGGTTCATGATGACTTCTTACATAAGAAATTACCAAACAGATCACGTAATTTTAGCCAGCCTCCTCTAGTTAGGTTTTCCTTAGTCATGTAGCTCCAGCCATCTCAGATCATCTAAATATCTGAATCCTTTTTAGTATTACTATAATACTAACTCTCTCTCATGCCGTGATATTTACTCTAAAAAATATTTACAGTCAATGGGTAATAAGCAATGGTTTTCATAATAGACGTATTTTGTATGTGTGTGTTCATAAAAATGTCCACACACACACACACACACACACACACACACACACACACACACCATTGGATCACTTACTTCAGTTTTAGACACCAAAGATTTGAAGAAGAAGAAATGTATATCTTCTGTTATAGCAAAAAGTCAGACATAGACTCTTCTTGGATCGATTCAAACTTAATGATGTCATCGTGTTCTTTCTGTCCAGTGTTCCAATTTGTACGCAGCTGTCCTCGTGGTCTCACATGGCTGTGGCTTCTCCAGACGTGGCCTGTCAACATAGTTCAGTGTCTGAATGTTCCTCCCTTTCCATTAATAAAGAAAATTTTCTAGAAAAGCTCTCATTAGATGCCTCTTTACATTTCACTGTCTAAGGCTAGGTGTGGTATGTGAGAACACCTAAACCATCAGATTTTGCTTAAACTAAATAATATTTATTTCTGGTGATGGACTGAACCCCTGTGGCAACTGTGCCATAAAAGATGCAGGGCAATTAAGCTGTCAATCACTTGGCAACTTCTTTTATATCCGGGTCTCCTGTCACGTAGTGCCACTTTAAGGAGGCCACCCCTGACCACCCAGATGGTGGACATCGCATCTTAATGCCCATCACTGTTGCCATCATGCTCTTGTCTCTCATCCTGACTTCTTTACTCCAAGAACTTCTTTACTGTTTCAAAGGTCTGTCTCTTTACCCCTCTCCTTCCCCTGCTATAAAGGAAGCTCTATTAATGATGCTGCCTGTCACCACCACTCCCCCTGTGCCCAGCATGCTCCTTCATGCACACTAGATGTAATTATTTGAGAAATTATGGATGGATGTAAATAGTAATAGAGGCATTCTGATTTGTACAGGCTCATTAAAAAAAAAACATTATAGCAGAAATTACTTAGGAAGGATGTTTTCTCTTGGAACTTGGTTCTGACATGAGATGAAGATTATTCTGAAATGTAGTAAATACCAGAGAACAGTAGTACTGGAAAGAGAAGCTGGGAGGTAGTGGCTGGCCATAGAAAGAATGTCCATTAGGAGGATGGGATTGTCTGAACCACAGCTGGAGAAACAGGAAGATTTTCTCAGCTAAGGAAAAAGTGCACCTGGAAATGATGAGCATTTGGATTTTAGTTGAAAAAGCAACCTTCCTGTGAAGTTGCTCCTGGCTTTGTCGCTTAGGGGCTGTGCTACATTGTGCAATTCAGGCATTTTCTACAAACCTTAGTAGCACCATCTGTAAAACACAGATTCGCAGAGTCTATGGGAATGAACACAGAGTTGGGGTCAAGGCTCTGAGCTGGAATGCTTACTCCAGCAATGGTAGCTTCTTTTCTTCTTGAACTGTACACAAATTTCTTGGCTTCTCTGAACTTTGGCTGTTTTAAGTGTTAAATAGATATTTAGCATACCGAATAAAACAATGAGTTCTGTTCCAAGCGATTGTGTTTGGCCAAGTGGAGCCAACTTTCTCAGATTTTAAAAGTAGGTAAATAATTCATTAAACACACACACACACACACACACACACACACACACACACACACGCACGCACAGCAATGTGCCAACAGAGGAAAAAAAAAAAAACTCTGGGATTTTTCTAGTACATAGTTTCCTCATTGAAATATAACTGATAAGATGTTTGGGAGAGAATTTATTAGTAAGAGGGGATGGAATCATAAATATTTGTAGAAAGAATGAAATTGAAATTGGTGGATTTATAAAAGAAAACATGGCTATTAAAATGCAATCTAAGTCTAGTTCTACAAATAAATTACAGCAATGTAAATTGAACGAACGTGGTATTTTTAAATCTCTTTTGATCGCCTTTGAGCAATGTTTGAGAACAAGATATATATCCCAGAGTCTTAGATATGGTAAATGTCATTTCTAGCAGGTAATAGGTTCTACTCTGTTCAGGTCACAGCATACCTGGAATGTTGTAAAAGGAACAAAGATGAACTAGATCACATGACAGCCAGGTCATTTTGTCTAGAACACAAATTAGTATTTCTTTCCAAGATGTTGCAGTTATATTTTCAAAGTTGGCATATGTATTCCATCCCTCCTGCTCTCTTCACAGTGGGACATGTCCCTACTCCATCAAAGGATAGAATCTGTGTTGCCTGCCATTGAAGCTGGGTGGACCTTTTGTAATGTCCTTGATGCTTTATGACTTCAGAGAGATCAGAAAGGGTGAGACGTCTTCTAGCTTTCTCTGTCTCTCTGTCTCTCTATCTCTCTCTGTCTGACTGTCTGTCTGCCTGTCTCTCTCTTTCTCTTTTTCTCTCTCGTTATCTTTCTCTCTCTCTTTCTCTTTCTCTCTTTCCCTATCTGTCTCTCTGCCTTTCACTACCACCCTAGTCTCAAATCAGAGAAAGAGACCAGGAAAAGAGCTCTCACCAGAAAGCAAATCAGTTGGCACCTTAATCTCAGACTGCCCAAGCTTCAGAACCATGAAAAATAATTATCCGTTGTTTAAGCCACCCAAGCTGTGGTATTTTGTGATAGCAAAGTTAATTAAAGGCCTACCACTTGTGAAATAACTTTATTTCATTGTTATAACAGACCTATAAAAGAAACCTTTTCATATATGAAGAGTATAAAATGCGTAAAGATTAATTAATTGACCATAGTTTGCAAACAGCATAGAGAAAATGTAAAGCTAAGTCGAAGCTCTAAAGTCAACTTTTTTCTCTGTATGAGCTGCCTCTAGGAGTTTTAACGAGCCTAGGAAAGTATAAAACATTTCTTTAAGATATAAATATGTGGCTTTCCTCTGTTGATTCATATGTGGAAAGTTTCAAGGGCCCATTACTTTTACCCTAATACCCAAACAATCTAGATAAGCATCAAATAGTGCTTTTCAAAACTCAACACAGATCTGAAAATGCAAACCTAAATAAAGCAAGTAATAGAAAGGAAGAAATCCTTTGAGGAGAGGCTTACCAGCAGTGCTTTCTTCCCCAGCAGAACTGCAGAAGGAGGAGGAATTTTTTCTAGACTGGAAGAAACTAGCCAACCATTCACAGAATAATGAATGGCTGGCATGACAGATGAGAATCCCAAGGAACCTAGCCACAATGAGAGGGCACCTACCCACCAACTCTTTTCTTGTGGACTTTCCCTGAGGTCTGGAGGGAGTAAGCCAACACCTGGGGGCTGGGGAAAAGGGTGAGAAAGAGTCACCCTGAGCAGTGCAGAGTGAGCCTATGTGCAAAGCAACCACCTCCAGAAGGGCAGAGGGCAGCTTGGAGAGACATGGAAGTCCAAGGAAGGAGGTGTCAGAATTCAGTGGAGGAGACAAAGCGATAGGAGAAAGGCATTCAAAGAGTTCATGAGGAAGTGTCCATGTGCGTAAAGGGAAAGTCAGCAGATTTAAGGAATGAAACCACATTTGAAACATGCACTTTCAGGAGGATTGAAGGAAGGTAGCACGTGTGCTGCGCATGCGTGCACTGGTAACCGCATCATCTGGGTTCCAGGCCCAGCATCCTTGCATTGTATCTAAGGCGGCAATGGGACCCAGCTGCTCTGCCTTCGGGTCTTTATTTTACAAACGGGAGTCATTCTAGTGTATCTTATAGGGCCATTGTGAGAATTTCATGAAGATGTGCTTCTTTCAAAACTTCCTTGACTGTTTGATCCTTAAAAACATTAAAAATTCTCAAAAACAATTTGTGTCCTGAAAATATCTACCTTCTATGGATTTTGAAAAACTGTCACTTTTGGAAAATGTGCCTAGAGAGCTCCTTTTGCAAGCTCCCTACCCCTATGCTTTTGAGAGAAGGATTTAATGGCACATTCCCAGGAGCATGGAGACACGACTACTGGCTTGATGAGAAATTGGAAGCCATTCTGTCGCCCACCCAGGAGCCATCATGAGGCTTTTGAATGGGGAAAGATACCGATTAATACACATTGTATTCCCCTGAGTGAGTTGAGGCGTGGGCAAAAGACTAGTATATATTCTTTAGGATTATTATTTTCATAAAACCTTAAGACTAGAAATATGTTTTCTTATTTTTTCCCCTTGATGAAAACTGGAAAGCAATAATGGTTTTTAGGTTTCACAGAGCAAGATTTGATATTCCAGACCATGACGTGAGAGGTGATCTCCTGACAAGGCACAGAGTGCTTCCGGTAAAGACCAGCACAGAGCGTTTCAACGATTTGTTGATCTAATCAACAGAGCTGACACCTTAGACCTGGAGGCTAAAGAGATATGCATGATGTTATAATTGGAAAACCAGATATTTATGACTACAGCATAGAAGCTGCCAGGGCTTTTGAAGGCTTAAGCCTGGACTAGCCCACAGTGCCTTCTACCCTTTTCTATGCATTAAAACAAGTCATGGGCCCAGCTCAGCCCCGATTCCCATCCATAGATGGGAAAAGTGAGATTTTTGTTCAAGTTGATATTGTGCTGAAGGTTGTACTGATGGTGAGGGTCGTAGCACAGATTTGTCTGATTTTATATTTCATTTCACATCAGAACTCTGTGAAGCTCGTTAAAAATTTCAGTAAGAAAGTTTGTGATAGTATTAAAAATAATATGTTATGCAAGTTGGACAGCTACACAGCTAAATGTGGGCAATTTATAGGTGTCACAATGCAGAGATTTAGAACCATTTTAATCCTGCTTTATGCAGCCCTTTTATCTATTACTTTAACATTATGTTAATTATGTTGTCGTTAAAAGTCAGTAACATGAAGCTCAATTTTCAAATGGACTTTATGTTCCAGCACATAAGCTTTTTTGGAAAGTAACAAAATTCATAAAGTTTTAATATATTTCTTGTGAATGTAGTATACTATGACAAAGCATACTGTAGAAGTTCACTTATTAATTTTTATATCATTTCTATTCTTCCCATTTCTATAAATCTGGGAACACAGTTATCAGGGTTATATCACTGGTAATTTTTTATTTGAGGGTTTTTTTTTCTGAGTATAATTGAAGGAATTATCCTCAAAGTTTGTATTTTCCCAGAGTATATATTTTACAGATGCTGAGTTGTTGAAAAATAGATACACTGGCGTCTGATTCATTGCCTTCAGTTTCTAAGAGTAAATTTTATTACGTCATAATTAGGTACCATCAAGTTTTACAAACAGGATGCATCTCAGTTAGGTGTTTTTCTCTCCTTCCAGAAAGGCAACTAAATAAATGTGGTAGAAGAATAGAACGAAATCAGTTCATGAGGGTACTCAAGACGGAAGACAGCATGAGGTGATAGAAAGTGGTGAGGTAGTACTGCAAGACAAGCTCTCACTTGGGTGAGCACAGATGCAGGAAAGGACTGAAGAGAGAGAAGCTTTTCCTTAGTGGAGGACAATCATCAATGCTTTATGTATCGCCAGACTGGGAGTGAGCAGGAAGTAAGAAGCTAAAGAGTTGTCTGTGCACCATCTCCTCCAGCTCTGCTCTGCATTTCAACATAGGCAGCAGATCAGTTCCCCCAGGGCAAAACTAGATAACCCACTCCAAATTCTCCGGACACTAAAAGTCTATCTGAGAAAGGCTATGATTTGGAAAATACTATGTGAGCGCTTTTGATCTAAATCAGAAGCTATTTATACATTAGAGAACTTTCTTTGATTATCGCTTTCTCTCGTTCCTTTCTGTTCTTCCTTTCTGGAATTAATATTAAACAAATATGGCAGCTTCTGTTTATATCTTCTAGCCTCTCTCTCCGTCTATCTCTCTGTATTTTTCTTAAGGGTTTATGTTTTCTTTTAGAGGTTGTTTTATTCACTTTTTCTTTATTTGACTTCTAAGCAAAATACTCAACTCTGTCATCATGATAATCCTTCTACCATATCTTTTCTGGTATTGAGCATTTCAATTTAGTTGTTTTAATTGTCACTATCAGTAACATATAGAAATTTTATGATTTCTACATTAGTTTGTTATTTTTAGGAATGTCTCATTTTAGAAGTGTGATATTGACTAGAGTTTTTTCTAGTATAAAGAACAGATTTTTAGAAGTTTTCTATTTCTTGCAGTAGCTCTTTTTATCCCTCTATATGTGATCACTTATTCTTTTCAAATAGTCTTTGACTCTTGATCTGTTTATATATCATTGTTAAAAATCTAAATCCGTATTGGCTAATGGAATGGGTTTCCTTTGCTGCTACACTGCTCAGTGTCATCTGGTGGTCCTACCAGTTTAAAGCTGCAGTGAGCAGCCTGGCCTGTGAGGCTGGTCAGAATCTCCCTAAGATTTGGTGGGGATCTGGCGTTAGGTAAGAAAATGCTCCTAGTTTATTGTGGCAGGAAATTACCTGGGACCTTCCTCCGTTTCTCTTTCTGGCTTCAATTTCTCATGTTGAGAGTAGGAGGTGGCCTACTTTATGTATAAACCTGCTTTTATAGCTCTATGCAGAGCAAAGACTGATGACTGGTGTCTGAGCCTGGACTCTAGACAATCGTTCTGAAGTCTTCTATCATAATCCCTCTCTCTGGCCAATAGGACACTGCACCTTAGGTCATGCTGTCTCTGATTAAAGGCTTTTGTGTATATGTACACATATCTCATATTGCTCTGCAGGTTTCAGGTTCAGCGTTCTAATTACTTTTTCTTTCTATCTTTTAGACATCCTTCTGGTACCCATATTGGTTTTGTAGTGTCTATAGATTATCTCTTATTCTTATAGTTCTTTTATTTTTATTGGGTAATGAAGAAAGATGTACTCATCAGCTCCTAAATCTGAAGTCCAAATTCCATCTCTAAAACTTACACTCACCTGCCTCTAATGGGAAATCAATCAAAATAAAAATGATAGAAAAAAAATGTATTGATGAATATGAGAATTATAATAGATTTGCCTTTGGCTTTTGAATAAAAAATTAGACTATATGTTAAATGGAGATTTTTGTGATGGGGGCAGGAGTAAATGAGGTAGATTGACAGATTTTTTTTGAATAGTCATTTACTATGGTAAAAAGCATTAGGCTCTATTGTTGCAGCTCAACACTACAGTGCCTTAAGAGAAATAAAAATAATATTCCATCACAACATCCCCTATCATCCAAAAATCATATAAGCCATTTCCACGTTTTTTCTATATAAATTAATTTACACGAGTTTCAAAAAAACCCTCATTTTACAATCAATTAATTATGAATTATACAGCTTAAAAATAGAGTGTTTATTTATAAGATTCTTTAAGAATCATAGTAACCCCAGTGCTACCTTTTGATGTTCCACTCTCTTTTTTTATGCTGGGATCTTGGACTATTTCAATGCTTTTCATTGTTGACCAAATTACTAGTATTTTATTCAGAAAGTCGGTATAAACTGAACATAGACTTTTAACTTAGTTTTGGTAAAATCCAAATATCTTTTATCAATCAAGATTTACAAAAAACACTTTTCAACTCTTTGTTCCTTGTTTCAGAATGTCTCTGCTAGATTGTTTTCATCCATACACTAGCTTATTTTAATTGGAATTCTCAGAGTGAATACATTCTAGATATAATACCCATAATAGCGACCTCAGTCTCCAGCATTCAATATTGTTTCTCTTTGATCTCCACCACAGTGAGAATTATGGTATCATTTTCAAATTTATAAAGTATCTGTATTTTTGTTTGTATTTGATATTCTTAATGCTGTTACTCTATCTTCTCCTTTCTACTTCTTTCTCCTATGAATGAGAGAAACATTTAGAAGAATCACAATAAGTACTACCTAGTCCAAAAGATGCCAGTCTAGACCACAAGGTCCTTGTCCTTAAAACATGACTCTGCCACTTCTGACCCACTTCTCTTAGGTTGTAAACTCTTGGTAATCTTAACAACAACAACAACAAAATTTACACTTTATTACCTAATTCACTAAAGAGTCTTATATTACCACCACTTTGTCCCAATAGCTTTCAAGCTAAACACATGCCTCAAATTCACTTAAGCACTTGGGCAGCATGAGAATTATCTATTACTTAGGGTACTTGCACAGACTTCATTTCTATAAGTGAGATAATTGTGCCCTAATCAGAGAAAAAAAATGGTATAAGGTTGCTATGTGTGAGTTCAAAACAAATAGCAATGTATTCCGAACACTTAAATCGTTCAGTTTCTGCCAGTGTAGTCAGAGCTTTGGAAATTGAGTTAAAGTTGGTTTAATTTAAGTATACTTCTTTCACTTTGATCTTCGTGTATCTCTTAATTTTCCCTTTCTCATTTTATTTATTTATTTATGGCAAGCACATAGGAAATGTATATTTTAGTGATTATTTTTAAATGTTCTATAATTGTTATAATGTCTAAAATTATGGACATTATGACATCAGACTGTTCCATATGTAAAAATTACCTAAAATGTTGATATGAAATATTCATATTTTACTACCTCTGAGCCAAAGAATAAAAAAAGATGATGAACACATGTTAAAATACTTATATTTTCAACATTAAAAATGTCTGTTGAACAAATATTTAGAGGAAATGCAGAAATAGAAGTTTTAAAGAAGCATTCATTGATTATCTTCAGTAAAAAAATAAACATTTTTATTCTCACCAAAAGAGAAGAATTACAAATTATATTTGTCTAGAACCTCTCTATCCAGATTTAACCTCCAATTACATTCACACTTCTCTCTCTCTTTCTCTCTCTCTCTCTCCCATCTCTCTCTCCCATCTCTTTCTCCAGCACAGTTGAGTTCTTCTCTTACAAAATGCTTTATATCTTTTCCTTATTCCATTAATAAGCAAATATGAAAAACTTTCCACGATGTTATCTTTTTATAAATGAATACATACTATTTCATTCTACTAAATAGATATTAATTTCTACCACTGGATATTTACATTTGGGAAAGAAATTTCTGGTTGTGCCTGAGTATCTTTCCCCACCCCCCACCCCCATTTTCATATGATGAAGGATTTTTAGCTGCATCTGTCCATGCCATGACTCCTTCCTGATTCCTGTGATATGGATGAAGAATTCGCCATGTAAGTGAGCACACCCTCTTACAGATGATAGAGTGCCCGTTCTTGACAGAACCTGAAACCCTGGAAAATTTTAAGGGCAGAGTAATTCTATCAGAACTAAATTTTTCAGTGCAAGTATTTTTAAGGAAACTTCTATCTGTGAAGTCACTCCATTCCACCTAATCCAAAGTGGACGATAGTTAGGAGGGTCCAGCTTCCTGTTTTGCTCTCATTTCTACAGGGTGCTCTATATTTCCCTGCCTTGCTCTCATTTTAATGCTATCAGAAATTCTCATAGGAAAGCAGTATCTCACCTTTGCATTCCGATGGTCCTTAAGATATTTACCTTCTTCTGTCACTGATAGGAAGTTATCACATCATTTGTTTCTTCTCATCTTATACTCAACTCTTGCTCTTACTAGAAAGGACAGACCTTCCTCCTTAAGTATCCAGCCCTTTCACTCAGCTTCTGGGTAGAAGCAGTAAAAATTCAGCAGAGTGGCCTGAGCTGCTCGGTAATGAAGTTCTTTCACAGTGGTCTGGGACTTGGGCTTCAGCAAGTTCAAATACTGATTCACTCTACATTCCAAAGCAATCCTTCTCAATATTCAGGGAGCATGGCTTTTTCTAGCTAAAAGCTACCAGACTATTTCTGGATACTATCTACAGATAGGTTTTATTTTCTCCTTCTTTGATTCCACTTAGTCTCCTCCCCAGACCCCAATCCATTGGTGATGCCATTATATTTTTAGAACCTATTTGTGGACCCCATTCAAGTTTTTTTTTAGTGGGCTTCCATAAGTCTAGTATAAATACTAACTATAACTAGATATCTGCTTAGGTGGCCTCAGGCATTCTACAGAGGTTAAAAATTTTTCTTTCCCTCTCCAAAAGAGAAACTTCAGAGATGCCTGGTCCCACCCCTGGACCAGACTACGTGTGTGTATATATATCCTGTTAAAGATGTACCGGGCCCATGTCTCACACATAATACCTGGATGTGTTAAAATGTTATTTAATTTATTCCTAACTTAATTATAACTATGATTCTGAGTTCACAACTTGATCTGAGTTAAAGAACATAAATAAAGTCATTCCAAAAAATCCAGGTTCTCTCTGCCTAATCCTATTTGTGGATAACGCGGCTAAAACTCCCATGATTATCTACTGCTCTCTTATCCCTTGAAAAATAGGACTTGGGAGTTAAATTTTGATATACTGACTGCCCATCTAGAGATTACATTAGAGCATCTTTTGTAGCTGAGTGTGTATAAATGTTGTTAGGCATTTGAATAAATTTCGGCAGGATGTGTGAGAGTAACACGTGTAATCCCTGGATCATCTCTTTCAGTTAATGTCCGAGTTGATAATGTCATGTAACATCAACCAGTGACACTCGCTACATTCCCTCATGATGAACTTCATTTTCTCCTCCACCAGGCCTCGGGGATGGAATGCATCTTCCTCTTTCCTTCCTATTACCACCATCTCTTTTCTAGGAAGACGCTGCTACATTTTTCTCATGTCTTATTGTCATGTAATCCCTCATGGTGCTCCCTGCTTTCAACATTTTACCAGAGAAAAGCAGGATTCTGTGTTTGGAGACTCCATTTTCATGAAGAACCCTCTCATATTTCTTATTTTTGTGTGTGTTTTTTTCAGATTTGTCCTGAGAGGGTCTAAAGGACAAAGATGCAACCCTGCTCCCTCTCATTCTTTTCTTAAAACTATCAGGCTCCTCATATTGGAGCTTGTTGGTGCCACATTTAACACATGGCTGGTGGGAGCAGAATGTGAAGATAACAGATGTCAGGACTTTAGAGTTACATATATTCTCTAATCTTTTATGACTCACATTTTGTACAGTATCTGTGACCTAGCATTTCAAAAATCTCACTTTTCCTTTCCCCCTATAGACGTCCACGTACAGGGTGGTTTTGAGGAAACAAAAATGCCTTTTCTTTCCACAAGTCATTAGACTGTCACGAATTATTTCGTCATGCCACATAGAAACAATGCGACATGGTAAATTAAAAAGGAAAGAGAAAAAGGATAGATGATTAACATGTAATGTCCCTACTGTAACTCCAGCCACAGGCTGAAGGAAAGTGATTTGTTTACTTCCTTTCCCCTCATTTTTCTCTGTGTGTTTCTCCCCTGTTCCCTGCCTCCAACTATGGACCCCACCTCTGAGCGTGGGCTCCGATGGCTGCCACAGACAGCATACAGAGGAAGCATGAGGTAGAAGAGCTAGGAGAAAAGCACTTAGTGAAAGAAGGTGCATCAATTCGCATAGTACAGTTGAGGGAAAGAAAAACAGGAAGAGGAAGAAAGGGAAACTGCTTGAGCTGAGAATGGAGAAAGAACATTTTGAGAAGAAAATTAAAGGCTCTCAAGCATGGTAGATATAACAACATTTGAGAGGAAAGAAGAGAAGATATGAGAAGAGTCACTGGGATCGTTATTTCTTTATCTCTTAAGCTTATTCTGAATGATGCAAGATAGATAGTTGAAGGTGATGGTGAGGAGGAAGAGACGGGCAGGAGGAGAAGTTTACTTTGGAGTGATTGAGTAGTATTTCTTCAAATGGACATCGAAGCCAGGCCCGTTAATCGTGAGTCTGCATTCATTTGGTCTGCTCGAAGACTTCCATTTGGGTTTGGGTATGAAGGTGCAACTTTTAGCTCTGCTTTCTTAGATCAAGATCATCATATTAAATTTAAACTAACTCCCTTAGATATATATCTAGATTCTCACCACTTCTTACTGTCTCTTCTATTTTCCCTTCCACCCTCAATCAAGATTTTTCACCTCTTTTTTAGATTATTGCTATGGATTGACAACTGGCTAACATTGCTGTCTGCCTTGCTTTTCTAAATGTATTCTCCAAAGAATCGATGATCTTTTTTGAATACATAAGCCTGAACATGTTATTAACGTTCAGAAAGCTCTGCGGTAGCTCCCCATTTCACTCAGAAAAGAATCCAATGATTCGTATAATGACCTGTGAGACCCTGCATGATTTACACGCTGACATTATGGCTTTTTCTCTTGCACTCTGACCCTCACACATGACCCCTCATCCACAGTGGACTTCCTGCCTTTTTTTTTTCTATTCCTCAAGAATGCATTATTAGCCTCAGGGACTTCTGGCATGCTATTTCCTCTGTCTGGAATTTTCACTTATTGTGCACCCAAGAAGATAAAGATCTTTTTTTCTCACTTTTTTCAAGTCTCTGTTTAAATGTCAAACTACCAAGGAGATTTTTCACGCCTACCCTATTAAACTAACAAGCTCACTTTCTCCTTGTATTCTTAATTCTGCATACCTAGTATTATTTTTTTTCCTTCATAGCACTTATCATTGTCTGACATATTGTATAGGGATTCTTTTTTCCCCCTTTTGTTTTTTATCTCTTACAAATAGAATGTAAGCTTTATGAATCTTGTTCTTTTCTAAATATCCTGTGCCTAAAAAATTCCTGGCACCTTTGTTCAGTGAATGAATGAACAAATGCCATATCTTGAGAAAAGAGTGCAAAATAGTTTGAGCCATGTAACATTCAGAATATAATATAAAGTCTATGGATAAATCCCAGATAAATGGTGGCAAAAGCGGCATAGTTTCTGAAAATTCTTAATCTTTCAATTAAAAATATATATATAAAGTGGGTTGGCTAGCAAGATCAAAAAAACCCAGAGATGTCCTCTACAGTATAACTTGTGGCAATATATGGCTTGGAAGAGACAAAGCAGGTGGCCGTAAGATTCATGTGCTATGGTATATGTGCGTGAGGAAGCAGGGAAAAGCAGAGATATCTAATGCATGCGAGATAAGAAACCCCCTGTACTAGGCACACAGACATCTTTGAGAACAGCAGCTGAAAATCGGAAGAGTTTCAGGAGAATCCAGTTGGAAGATGGAATACAAGGGGATCATAATTAGTTCTGAAGGCAATGTGGGCTCGGGTCACTTTTAAACTAACCATCTGAAGCTTTCTTCCAAAATAAAGTCCAGTTTTGAAAGAAAAACACTATGTAAAATATTCAGGACAAAGGAAACAGATGATACAGATGTAAGTGAGGGAGGAATCAGAGAAGGCAGACCTCAGGGAAAAAAAAGGAGTAGACGTGGAAAAGTTATCTTGCCCCTTTCCTCCTTCCTAAAGATACCGAAAAGCTTTTTTCACTTAAAATCTTTAACAAAACTAATTGTGATTAAATTCTATATACAAATGTCAGGCATAATAAAGAATGAAAACACCTCAAAAAGATAAAACCACAAAGCAAAAAATATGACCTTAATTTCAAAATTAGTTAAAGACATTTAAAAAAATAATGGAAACTATGAAAGAATAACATAATTCAGATTTTTTCAAATTGTTATTCTTTCATAATTTCCAGCATGTTCATAGTGCCCATGAATAATGGCTGAAGCCACAAGTATTTTTTAAAAAATTAGTTTATTAATTTAAACTAAAAAATAAGTTTATATTTTTTAAAAAACTCAAAATGAAGAGTTTAATCTAAAGAGTGAATTCAGAAAAGAAGAAACAAAACAGGAAAAATTAAAACAAAAGAAAATACTCCAAAACTCAAGACAAAAATTAGAACAAGCACAAGAGCAAATATAATGTATACTATTTTTGTTATATGAGATAAAAAAACCAACTTTTAAAAATTTTAAATAAATTAAGAATAAAAGTGGAAGTAGATTCCAGATGAAGAAAGGCAAAAGAAAGGCAAAAAAATTAACATATATTTAATCCAAGTCCAAAAATATAAAACCAAAACAATGGAGCAAAATCATACTAAAAACTATTATTTAATAGAATATTCATAAAATAATAAAAATAAATGTTAAACTAAATAGTTAAAGACTGACTATATAACTAAAAATTTTCTGAATTTACTTTAATAAAGTTCATATTTTTCAAAAAGATCCACTATCGATCCAAATAAATGGACACATATTACATATATATGAATAGCAAGACTAAATATTGTGAAAATGTCACTTCTTCTCAAATTGAACTATAGATTCAACAAAATTTTAAACAAAATCTCAGCAAATTATTTTGTGAATAGCAACAGCTGACTTTAAAGTTTACATGGAAAGGCAAGAGATCCACAATAGTCAACTCAATCTTGAAGAAGAAGAACAAAGTGGGAGGATTGACATTCTTCAACTTCTACATTTATTATAAAATTACAGACAGTGTTGCATTGGTGAAATACCCCCACCCTCACAAATATAATCAATTGACTTTTGACAAAAAATAAAAGTAATTTGAAGGAAAAAAAAAAGTGTTGTTTGAACAAATGGTGTTGGAAAATGGATATCCACATGCAAAATAAACAACTAGATAAATAAATAAATCTGAACACAGACCTTATACACCTTACAAAAATAAACTCTAAATAAACCACAGACTTAAATATACAATGTATAGTTATAAAACTCTTAGAAGATATGTAGGAGAAAATACAGATGACTTTGGATTTGAGGAAACTTTCATATACAATATAAAAAGCACAAACCAAAAAAGGAAGAAATGCTGAGTTAAATTTTTTTTAATTAAAAACTTCTGCTCTGTGAAAGACTGTAAGAGAATGAGAAGACAAGCCACAGACTCAGAGAAAATCTTTGCAAAACACATATCTATTAAAGGACAGTATTCAAACACATAAAAAAAAACTCTTAAAAAGTTAACAATGAGAAAACAAACAACTCAATTAAAAAATGGACAGAAGAAAGATGTGAACAAATAGTTTGTCAAAGAGACATACAGATGGAAATTAAGTGTATTAAAAGATATTCAACACCATATGTCATTAGGAAATTTACAAAACAAAGCAGCAGTAAGATGCTACAACGCAGCTATTAAAATGACTAAAATCCCAAACAGTGACGACACCAAATACTGTGAGGATATGAAGTGACAGGAACTCTTGTTAATTGCTGGTGGGAATGAAAAATGGTGCAGCCACTTTGGAAGACAACTTGGTGCATTTCTTACAAAAATAAACATGCTCTTACCCTGTGATCCAGGAAACATGCTCTTTGTTTTTCTTTTCAAAGGAGTTGAAAACATATGTCAACCCAAAAACCTACACATGCATGTTTACAGCAGCTTTATTCATAACTACCAAAGTTTGGAAGTAACCAAAAAATCCTTGAATATGTGAATTGATAAAATGTTGTGCATCTAGACAGTGGAAAATTATTTAGGACTAAAAAGAAATGGGCCTACAAGCCATGAAAAGATCCAAAGGAAACTTAAATACATATTACTAAGTTAAGGAAGCCAATCTAAAAAGGATGCATGTATGATTTTTACTACATGGCATTCTAGAAAACATAAAACTATGTAGACAATAAAAAGATCAGTGTTGATCAGGAATTGGAGAATAGAGTAGATAAATAGGTGCCGCACAGATTTTTACAGCAAAACTACTCTGTTTTACAGTGAAACTACTCTGTATGATACTATAATGGTGTTTACATGTCGTTAGAAATTTGTCAAAGTCCTTAGAATGTACAACACCAAGAGTGAACCTTGATGTAAATTTGGACTTTGAATAATTATGATGTGTCAATGTAGGTTCATCAATTGTAATAAATGTACATAGTACCCTGGGGGAGGATATTGATAATGAGAAAGGCCATGCATTGTGGAGACAGGGATATATGGGAAATCTCTGTACCTTCTACTCAATTTTGCTTTGAACTTAAAGCTATGACTAATATTTTACATTAGTGTATTACATTTGCTATAACCGATGAGTAAATGTTGATATATTAATATTACATTCGCCTTCACTCTTTGTGTTGTACATTATATTAGTATTGACAAATGTATCATGACATGTACCCACCATTATAGTATGATACAGAATAGTTTTACTGCCCTAAAAATCCTCTTTGCTCCGTCTGTTCATCCTTCTCTCCCTCTCCTTCCACTGATCTTTTTACTGTCTTCATAGCTTTGTCTTTTCTAAAATGTCATATATTTGGAATCTTACAGTAGGCAGCCTTTTCAGATTGGCTTCTTTCACTTACCAATATGCATTTAAAGTTCCTGCATATATTTTCATGCCAAAAGTAACTTGCAAATGGAAAACACAACTACCTCAATGTTTTGCCATGAAGAAAATAGAGAAAAGCTGGTGGACAAGGGATCTAAGGTAGGTGAGTAGAAAAATAAAGGTCATTGCTATTCACTTATCTTGGTCATTAATCTATGAGCCTTGATGCATATCAAGTTCCATCCTAACTGAAGAGTTTGATATGCACAGTGATTAGGTGGTGAGGTAAATATGGGAAAAAGAAAAAAAAGTACTATCATTAATTGTTTCAATAAACCAAGTCTTACCAGGGACTATCACATTTCAGTTCTTTCTGGAAGAACTACAGTTAACTAAAATATGGCTCCAGTTCCAGTAACCGAATGTAAGTTATATTTAATAGGCTGGCAATTGGGTTCCGTGTTAATCATCATGGAAACAAGATGCATCTAATCACTGGGCAAAATTTATGAGACAGTTATTGCTGTATCTGTCAAATTTCATGCATAAAGACAAATTTAAGTTGAAGTATGCCTTCAATGAGATATATGCTTTCAGAGGGGATATATGAATATGCATGTATGGAAAGAAGACAAAGTAAAATGTTATTATAAGACTTAAAGTATGTTAGTGCAGATATTTTTAATCATCTTTAAATTAGGCTGAATTTGTTTATGGCAATAGAATTGACACAAGTCAATTGATTATTCTCACATAGAGACTTTGAAGCAAGGACACTAAAATATATATATATATATTATATATATATAATATGTATATATTATATATATATATAATATGTATATATACTTATTATATATATATTATATATATACATATATATATATATATCTCTTGCTATGTGAAATGATGTCCACAGCTCCTTACCACATTATGTCTCACATAGCCCCTTATCTTCAAATATTTCTGAAATAAAAATTAGACTTCTAAATTATTTAGTTTTCAGTGAGCATCTGTATAATGATAACTCAAATGGGTGTAAATGTCCAGTGGGGATCTTAAAACAAAAAACTCACATAACTTTATACTAACATTTTATATTTCATCTCTAAATCTGACTAAGAAAAATACTGCAATAGAAGAAGACAACGTGATTATTGGTGGACTTTGGACTTTTTAGTTAAATCAGTGCTGTAAGCTGTCAGGACTTTATTGCTACTTTGCTACTTTATTCAATGGATGGAGACTTTTTCCAAAAATGCATAAAATAAAAAGTCAAAGAATAAAAAGTCAGTGAAAATACAGTGGAGAGTTGCAGCATTTTTGAGTTTATACATTTTATCAATTTGTTTATTTCATAATAGAATAAAATAATAAAATTACATGGCGATAAAAAATTTTAAAGAGATAATTCTAATATGAATGTGAATGTTTAAGGTCAGCATTTCTCCCTTCTGCTCCTGGAAATTTAAGGGAAAAAATAACAAAAAATATGCCATTTTAAATGTTGACAAAACTAGAAATAAATTCAAAATTAATGGCAGGACTGCAAAAGTCAATTGAGTCTCTACAAGAGACAGACAGTAAAGAGAAGCTGAGAAAAAAAAAAACAGTATCAAGAGATTTCTAATATATTTACTGAAGGTGAAACAGCATAGTGTAAAAAATATATGACATATCAATGAAGTGGGTGTGGGAGGTGGAGTGAATAATAGAAACACCCTTCAGCCAGTACATTTTACAAATACAGAAGAGGTGAAGCCCATGCAAGTTCTATTTTTAGACTCCAGCCTGTCTCTGAAGAAGAGGAAAGAGATAATTAACACTTTCTTGCTCCTTACTCTATCAGAAGAAACTCCAACAACTAGCTGATCTAGAAACTCTGTCCATTTAGTAATGAAAATTAAAAGGAGTTGGCAAATATCCATATAAAAGTATTTTATTAATAAGGAAAACAGAAAAGAGTGACTTAAATAAAGAACAACTGTTGCCATGTAGGAAAAGACAATTGAAATTACATTTTTTTCCCATGAAATAGAAAGTAATCAATTCTAAACTATAAAAACACAGAGTAAAAATGCAAGAATTCATGAGAGAGTTAGAAGACAGCAATAGTTGAATTTGAGCTAGTAGAACTCAGAAAAGTAGTATGAAAAAAGAAAAATTATCACAGAAATAAAGCAAAATTGAAGTGATCATGGATGAAAATGCATTAAGAAAAGCACAAAAAGAAACATAAGCTAAAAATGACAAAAGTAAATAAAATGTGTTGGAAATAAATTTTTCTCTTAAATTTGAGAGGAAATTATAAATATAAATCACAAAGTTGATTCAATGGATGTATAATTGGAATTCGTGGAATTAAGTTTAACTATTATAAAAAAAAACAAATATTTATCATTCAGGAACATTTTCTAAAATAAAAAAAAAATGCCTTGAAACGCCACAGAAAAGCATCCAGTATTTCAAGAAAAACTCATCTTTATTTGTGAACACAGGGCTATGCATTATATTTAAGTTACTGACAGAGCTTCAGAATTAGTGAAAAGTCTAATGGACAACCAGGCAAAATTATCAAGCCACATTTAAAAGGAGTTAAGAAAAAAAAAAAAAAACAGGCTCAGAAAACTCCATAGTAAAATTCAAGAACAAATAACAAATGATGTGATAGTTATAAGATTGTTAATAAATTAAAGTGTAATCTGAGGACAAGCGTAATATTTCTCAAAAACAAATACTTAAATAGTTTTGACATTCAAGGTTTTCTTTGGGGGAAACTATTAAAGAACAACTGCAGTCAATCCAAGCATTTTTGAAACTATAAGAAAATTTGGTGCCAACAGATCTGCACTATGGAAAATGCAAAAGGAAGTTCTTCATACAGAAGAAAATAACACCAGATGGAATCTTGGAAAAAATAGCTCCAGAAATAGCAAGTTTGTGTGGAAAGATAAAAAAAGATTTTTTTATTTTAAAATTTATTTAAAAGATAAATGAAAGTTTAAAGCAAAATAATAACTATGTATGTATTTATATCATGCGTAAACTAAAACGTAATATAAAAACCATACAAAAGAGTGAGGGGATAAACGGAGGTATAATAATGTATGGTATTTACATTACATGTGAAGAGCTATGTTATTATTTGAAGATAGAATATGATGTGATGAAATGCATATTATTAATATGACAGCAGCCACTAAAAATTAAAACAGAAGGCTTTTAATAGACAATATTGAAGATTAAATAGAATATTAGAACATACTCAGTATAAATCCAAAGAAGACAAGAAAAGATGGGACTAAAGGAAAATCAATCAGAGAGAATACAAATAAACAGATGGTGTATTGAAATCTAACCATATGATACTTAACATTAAGTATAAATGGATTAAACACTCCAATTAAAAGACAGACTTTTTTGAACTGGATTAAAAAGCAAAATCCAGCTACACACTGTCTAAAAGAGCTCCCTTTAAATTTAGAGACCAAGATAGATTATAATAAAAAGAAAAGTGATATGATATTTAAAATTAGCCAAAATCAATCCAGAGAGTTTTGTTAATAGCTGGAAAAACAGACTCAAGACATACTATTATCATAGATATTGAGAGAAATTTCATCATAATAAGTTAATTATTAATCAAGAAGATATAACAGTCCTAAATGTTTATTTATGAACTTAATAGCAGAGTTTAAAATATATCAAGTGAAAAATGACAGAGAGAAACACACAATAAACAAATCCACGATTTTAGGTGGAGACCTCAGCACTCCTCAGCAACTGATAGAATGTACAGACAACAGATATGGACTGCTCAGCACCATTAACCTGCTGGCATTAATGGAGATTTACAGAATGTTCCATGCGATGACTTCGGAATAAATACTTTTCAAGTACACATAGTATGTTCTCCAAGAGAGACAATAATCAGGGTGATAAAATAACTTTCAACTAATTTAAAAGTTCAATATTGCACAGAACATGTTCTCTGACCACAATGAAGTAAAAATAATTAAATAAAGATATTTTTTAAAACTTCAAGTTATTTGGATATTAAATAACACTTCTATATTATATGCTCTACACTTGAAACTTGTGCAGTGTCTGTATATCAATAATATTTTAGTAAAACTGGAGGGGATATGTAACATTTCTAAATAAAATAGAAAGAAGAAACAGCATGAGGAATGTTAATATATTTTGAACCAAATAAAAATTAAAATGCAACTTATTACAAATTATGGATTACAGTACTTTGCAACAGATATTTAGCTTTAAACATTTATATTAGAAAAAGGAAGGTCTAAGGTCAATCAGTTAATTTGCCATCCTAAGGCACTAGAAAATAAAGGCCAAAATATATGTAATGTAAGATGGAAGGAAAGAAATTAAAAATAAGATTACAGTCAATAAAAGAATAAATGAAAAAGAATAGAAAAGCCAATAAAATGAAAACTAGTTCTTTGAAATGCATTAGAAAATAGATCAACAGCTACTTTTTAAGTAAGATAAAAAGCGAGAATACATATATTACTGATATCAAGAATGATAGAGAGAATGTGACTATAGACATTAAATTGATTATAAAGATTTTCTAAGGACTTTCTACTAATAAATTAAATGCACTGATCCATTGTTGCTCAGTTTATATGAGCTAAAGATGTGATTTAACTTAGATGTTTAATTTCATAGCTTATGCTCCTAATCATTATGCTAATTGTTGCCAAGTTCATTACTTTCTTTTTAACATTTTTGAATGCTTTATTATTCAGAGAACAGCTGAAATAGTAGGAAACTTATATATTACCCTTTCTAATTCTTTATTTTACTTATATATAACCATAGCTTCTATATACCAATTTACATTATCTTTAAATAATAAAACTATTAGAAAATTATACAAGTCCCATATCATTTATTCATCATCCCATGTTTAGATCTTTCTGCCAAAATGAAAAAGACTTGAAGTCAGTGGGATGGAGAAAAGCAAAGAGAGCAGAAGGGACAAAATATGAGAATTATCCAATATTAGAACTGAACCCTCTTTTATATGAGAAATTTATCATTAAATTAATGTTTACAACCTTCTGATTCAAAGAGGACACTAAAGATAATCTGTGTCTCACAGCAATATCCAAAATGTAGTAATAAATTTATCTTAGCACAGGCCATCTGACTCATTTCAGTGGCCCCATTAAAATCATTGATTTTTAGGACACATAAATGAATGAATAGTTTGTGTCCATTTAATCATGACCTAAATTGACTAATTTATTGACTACCTTCCTCCTCTGGACAGAAATATTGTTTTCTCTTTCCTATCTGTCCCTCAATAAGTTAACTAGAACTAATAAATACTTTTCACATCAGAAGATTTAATTAGAACAAGAGTATCAACTGAGAGAGAAAGTGCTAATACACAGAGAGAAAAATCTAGTCAGTTGTATCATCTACCTTACAATGCACAGTGTGTTAGTTTAAAATCCAATTGAGCAACCAGTAAGTGCTGTTATAGTTGCCGTGATGCAAACATTGCATAAAATGATTGCATTTTATGCATAAAAACATTGCATAAAACCTCTCTTGTAGGAGAAAGGTTTTACCAACAATTAGTCACACCGTGTGATTAGATACCACACATGTTGAAAACGGGATTATTTTTCAAGAAAAAAAACTGAATGCCCTCATGTAAAAATTATTGTTTTTATGGAGCGTCTTATGAAAGTCATGTCCATCCATCCAACAAGAAGTCATAGAGAAATAAAGCACCAGGCAATAAGCTGAAGTATTAATAATATATATAGGCATGTATATACATCTAAGTGTAAGAAAGTGAACAACTCAGTAGAAAAATAAGCAATGACTTTGAATAGGCAATTTAATAAAAAAGAAATAAAATTAACTGATATATTTATGAAAAATTTTCAACCTCATTAATAATAAATTGCAAAAGAAAAAAAACATCAACTCTTATTTCTGCTTTTTAATTGTTAAAACTTGAAATGCCTGAAATAACCCAACGTTGGTGGAGTCACAGGAAACCAGACAAATTCCACTGTGGAAAGGAGTCTAAAACAATACTTTTTAGACCAATTTAGAATCTGGTATTTATCAACATCTTCTATAAAGTATTTGATAAGACACGTAACAATCTGTTAAAATGAACACTTTGAGAGTGAAATTATTGGCAAGCATTCAGGTGAAAGAAAATTTTTAAATTTCTTCACCTTCTATATTTTACCTTAAAAATATAATAGTATAGTACATGCAATATAATGGTTTATGAGAAAAAATATAGATTTGGTCTTTGAGATGATCAAATATGTATTTGGCTTATATGTTTGGTCATTGTCCAAGGTTCTTGGCTTACAGTTCCAAAACCCTTGGAATTTTCTAAGTGTTGAGAGTGATAAAGCTGTCTTTTTTTTAGGTTAATAAGGTGGTTTTTGGAAGGCACTTAAGGATGGGGGCTGCTTTCTAGAGGAGCCAACCTTGTCATTAGAGAGTTAGAACTTTTGGTCCCAGCCCCTGACCTCTGTGGAGGGGAAGAGCCTGGAGATCAATTAGCAATGGCCGGTGATTTACTCAATCATGCCTATGTGTGAAGCCTCCATAAAAAAAAAAAAAAAAAAAAAAAAAAAAAAAAAAAAAAAAAAAAAAAAAAAAAAAAGAATGTGTTTCAGAGCTTCTGTTGGTGAACACGTGTCAATGTAGGGACAGTGGTGTGAGCTGGCGGCTATTTCAATTGCTTGTTGAAAGTGTGGGAAAACCCACCTCACACATATACACATTGAAATTGGGTCCAGAAACCTAATTAGTGACCCAAAATAAAGATAAGTACACTATGGGAGTGAACATTTTCTGAAAATTGTAAATTTAAATAGTTTTTTGAGATTAAAAAAAATGTAATTTTTTTATTTTGTGAATTTTAATAATTAAATATTGGGATTTTTTTAGAGGAGCATGTAGCTGTAGTGTACCCATGCATAGAAACACAAAGTTATAACTTTAAGCCATTTCCTAAGACAGAATGTGAATTATAAGAAATAAAGATTTATAATACAAAATAAACACATAGCTGGATATGCACTGTTACACCATATCATAGCCAACCATACATTATATTATAATATGCTTTCATAATATACAATGCCTTAGTTCATGTCTCTGAGAAGGTGTTAACTTTCCAGAGAGTTCTATTCTGTAGCTGGTAAGAACGCAAATTCCAAATTTCTTAAGAAAAGGGTTAGAACCTTGGCTCCCTCATTTACAAACTGAGTCAATCTGAGTGATCTGCCAATAGGGGCTTTGCCCTTGCTTTTTTCTCTATCTGAAATGCTTTTACTTAATCTCCACTTGATTCAGATCTTTACTGGGATAGGAGTATATTAGAGCTGTCACCCCCAATCCCATGTTCAATATAGCAACATCAACTTTTCTGTTATTAACCATTATTCTTTACTCTGCCTAAAATTCCTCATAATCCTTGCCAAGACCTAGAAAAGGCGTTTATTTTTTTGGTCAATCTACCCTGCTAGACTGTAAATGCTGTGACCTTAGAGATTATGCATATCTTTGTTCACTGAACAAGACAATCAGAGAAGCAGACATTCAAGAACTATTTGCTGAATACATGAGTGAATGAGGAGTAAACAGTTTTGAGTTTCACTTTTCTCATTTATAAAATCAGGATAATAACTATGTCTTGTGGTTGTTTCAAAGATATTTAAATACTAGTAAGTGTTCAGCATGGTTTCTAGTACATAGTAATCACTCAATATGTGATTGAAAATTTTATTTCTTATGTTGGTTTTCTACAATTTCAGTGATTTTTCTTTTTGAAGAATCTAATAAAAATGATTTTTAATGCTCCCTTAAGGCGGTTATTCTCCCTAAGTTTCTTGCTTATGTAATTTGATTTCATAAATCTTTGTTTTCAAATTTTTAATTACAGTAGGGCCTCATTAGAAAACTATACTAAAAGCTATTTTGGGGAATAAAATTTAGAGTATAAAGCTCTTTACTCAGTGCTGTTATGAGAATTAAAGATTGTAGTGACAAGGATACAAACTATTTATATAAACAATGCATATATTTCTTTATATGAACTATAGAATCATTTTGTATCAAACGACAGAAATTACTCCAAAGTATATACAACAGTAGGCTCACTTTTTTCCAAGTAGAAGAGAGTAAGTTTACAACATGTAAAGTTTGGCAAAGCTTGTTATATCAGATCTTGATACATTATTGGATATCTTCAATGTTCCTAATAATATTTTTTCCTTAAGAATTGTCATTATGGTTACAATGATCAAAATACAAATATTGGTTGTTGCATTTGAGATGCTGGGAAATGTTCAAAGACAGCTACATATTTCTGGAATTCATTTCAATAAAAATCAGATAGTGGTAAAGGAACTTAAGTGTAATCGTATACCTAAAGGATACTGGACTTTACATCATTCTGTGTTCCAGTAAGTGAACTCTGAGAGTTAGGCCACCCTAGAGAGGCTTTATAACCTCAGACTGACTCTACCTTTGAAAAGTCATTTCCTTTCAGTCCTGGTCTCCTCATCTATCTAGATCTACTCATTTATGCCTTGCTCTTAAGGGTCCATGAATGGAACAGTCAGTTCTGCAAAGCTACTCAGCAAACACTAGTTTAAACTTTGGGAATTTCTTGAGTGATTCACTAATGTATATGGTCAAGGCAAACAACTTGTAAAAGCAGGTTTTCTGTTGAAAAATTTAAGTGGCAGTTTAGATAAATAATATTTTTCTTCTAAGGAATACTTAAAAATGTACTTTCTCTTTTATGTTTTCATATTAGTCATATTACATTCACCAGAATTATTCTCTTCTGTTAATTCTTATACTATTTAAATTCATGCATCAATCATATGGAAGATTAGAAACACTGCTTCTTTTGTCTTTTTAGTCCTGATTATTATATTAGATCAATAAATCTTTGTAAACAAATTGAATGAGAATGTAAAATATATTTATCCGTTCAAAGTCAAAAATTAAAAAGGAGTTCCTTTATAGCTAGTATTAACAGAATTTACAAATCTTATCACAATCTTAAAGACAGATTTCTTGAAACTTGGAATTAAACATTGTCTCACATGATTGAGTATCAAATACTCATTTTAAAATAAACAAGTTTCTTATAAATCTGACAGGAAATATTTATCTGAACATTTTAATCATCCTATTAGCTCTTGGTAAACATTTATGGCCAAAAGCAGGATAGGAAAATATTATGAGTGAAATCCCTCCAGTTTCGATGGTTTAAAAAAGATTTTTAGCCCTTGGATTTTGGCACTCCAGAATATATTTCTCATCACCAGGATGAAGAATGAAAGACAGCAAACCTTAGCTCAAGGAAGAACCACAGCCTGCTAGACAAAAGGCTTTCGAGAAATACTATAGATCTGATTGGCAGAGTGAATAAATGTAATGTCTTGTGGTTTGGAGGAGAAATGGGGTTTTCACACTGGGCAAGCCAGTTAACTGAGGTCCAGGTGACTGAGCCCTCCTCTGGTGGGTTCCAGGTTCTGAAAGACACAGAGTTACTTCAAGGGACATTGTTCTCAGGTCCCCGGCATTGTATTCCACCTTTTCCACATGTTCTTTCCATTTTCTGACAGGTAAGCTCTAAAAGATATGCTTTTGTAGCAGAGAATGTAGAAAGGTTTCTTCTGGTTACTGTGAAAGCTAAAGCTTTTTGCATTTCAGATTTTTACAGATTTCTTAAACTCTGATGTTTTGCCAGTTTCCCTTCACATCCTAAAAAATATTCTGGTTTTCCCTTTCACTCAAGAGGATTATTCATACCTTTTCCCAAATCTTGATTCTGACTAAAAGTACATGTATGAGAAGAGGAAGTAATTTG